>JASAOO010003536.1:0-102235 GCA_030849075.1 Zelonia costaricensis
GTGCCGACCCCGGGGGGGGGGGGTAGAACGGGGAGGGAAGGGGAAAAATGTGACGCATGTGGGGCAGGTGTGCATGTGCGTGTGTTGGGGCATTGTGGGGTGCGGGGGAAGGACTGCACCAGGGAGGGGAGGAACCGATACCGGCCAGGAGCTTGTGAGGAGCCCTGACAAAGCTCTTTTCATGTGCTGTGCACTTGGGAGGAACGCGGGGCGGATACACGGGAACCGACTGCAAACGAGCCTCGTAGCGCCACCCCTTTATCCTGCGTCACCACAACTCCGCAACAGTCGAGCGTTGGCACCTCACCTGCGTTCCTGCGTCATTGTGTCGGCAAGGCACTGCGTTCCGCCGACTGAGAGCGGACGTGGGCGACGCATCTTTCTCCCATGATGCGCGCGTCTCTGTACGCCGTGCTTTCTTTTTTTGTTGTTGTCTGGGGTGGGGGGTGCGGTTCGCTTCTTACAGCGGAGTATTGCGTGTGCGTATGTGTGCCTTGCTACACGTCCAGGTGTGGCAGTGACCCACCCACCATCCAGCCAGGTTCCCGCATGCATGTGGAGAGGGGAGGGGGAGGGGTGACCAACGCGCCTCTCCGAATCGCAATTGAACAGGCAGGACCCTGTACGCTTGCGTACGCATCTCCAAGCGTCTATGTAGTGATCGCCGCAGTCAACCTCCACTTCACGGGCCAAAGCGGTACTCGGCGCAGAAGCGCGGGGAGAACACGTCGCCGTGTTGATCCGCCTCCTCGTCATCAGAGTCGTCGCTGCCGGCGCGATCGTGCATCTGCGCCGCGTAGGACTTCACCAACGCGTCGTAGCGCGCCTCAGCATCGGCGAGGCAGCATCGGCCGTACTGTATCGTCAGAAACTGGTCCACGGCAGCATGCGCCTTGCGCACCACCCCCCGTTGCCGCTTGCGCACTGCTACCGTCACGCTCGTGGTGGACCTCTCGGGCGTCGTGGCCTCCACGCCGTCCGTGTGCACCCTCCTCGCCTGCGGCGCGGCTGGCGCAGCGTGCAGCAGCACGTCCAGCAGCGTGTTGCGCTGCCTTGTCTGCCAGCGCGCGTCCTCCAGACTTCCGTGCGTAGCTGACTCTTGTCCAGGCGCCTGCCCAGCACGACGGTCGCGTGCGGCCGCATCTGCTTTGGCGTCGCCCTCATCGTCGCTGCCCCCGCTCGCCTCCTCAGCCGCGTGGGCGGCGATCTCGCGTTGTAGCTCCTGCCCCGCCGCGCGGTCCTCCTCGTCCTCTACGGCCGCCATCGCCGCCAGCACGTCGGCGTCGCCATTCCCCTCCACCGTCGCAGTGCGAGTGGTCGGCGTTGTGCCAGTCGCCACCGTGGCGTCCTCATCGAGGTCGTGAAAGAAGCTCCGCAGGTTCACCGGGTCCGAGAGGGCTGCGAAGGCGGCGGCGCTGTCCTCGTACTGCTCACTCACTCCGGCAATCGTGTGGAACTGTCCACCACGGATGACGACGTTGTTGAGCCGCTTGCGCTCCCGCGCCTTTTCCAGGATGCTCTCCTCCACCGTGTGCTCGCTGATGAGGCGGTAGATCGTGACGGGTCGCGTCTGGCCGATGCGGTGGCACCGGTCCTGCGCCTGCAGATCCATCGTCGGGTTCCAGTCGCTGTCGTAGAAGATGACCGTGTCGGCGCCGGTGAGGTTGAGGCCGATGCCGCCGGAGCGGGTCGACAGAATCATGCAGGTGATGCGCGGGTCGGCGTTAAAGCGGTCCACGTACTGCTGCCGCAGCTCCGTCCGGGTTGCGCCGTCGAGACGCATGTACGCGACGCCGATCAGCGCCAGAAAGCGCTCGAGGATGTTCAGCATGTGGACGAACTGGGTGAAGATGAGCACGCGGTGCCCGCTCTGACGCAGCCCCTTCAGCGACCTCTCCAGGAACTGCAGCTTCCCGCAGTCGTGGATGAGCAGGCGCTTGTCGGGAAAGCTGAAGCTGCGCCGCACCTGCACGGGCCACAGCTCCTGAAGGAAGAAGGCGGCATCGAAGCGCTGCCGCGGCGCGGCACGGCCGCAGCACGCCGCGTCTTGCGCCGTGGCCACGGCCCCGACGAGCGGCGCACACGCCGTGCGGTCGAGGGCCGTAAACGGAGCCGCGTCCCCAACCGGCAGCAGCCAGTGCAGCCGTGGTGGGTGGGCCGCGATGACGGCGGGCACGTACACGCACACTTTCTCGACAACCGAGAAGAGCGCGGCGGCGCGGGTGGCGAGGGAAGGGCAGAGCCCCGGACACTGCCGGGCAAGCTGCACCTGCCGCAGGGTGAGCCGACACGCAGACGGCACGTAGGTGCTGCGCGCCGCCTGCATGGCGTGGTAGCGCTGTCGCTGCGCAGCCGCTGTTGCCTCCTCACGCGACACCCTCTGTGCGTCAGCCTGTCTCAGAGCACTTGTGAAGGCTGCCACCACGGCGGTGCTGGCGGCGCCACTCTCGACATCACAAAACAGCGGCATGTGCTGCAGCGGCTGGCCCGCCGGTCGCGCTCCCGTCGAGCTTGCCCCCGACCACCGGGGACGGAAGCGCTCGGCGAAGGCCTGCCGTGCGCAGTCCGTTGACACTCCCGGCACGGCAAGATCAACGCGCGTGAGCCACCAAGGCACGGCCGCAGGCGCGCACCACGGCTGCGACTCGCCCGCCCAACCTTCACCCACTTCGCCTTCACGAAGCCAGGATGAGCCTGGCACGGGCGCACCTCGGCCACCGCCGGCGCGCCTGCCCGTCGGTCCATCGGCGTTCAGGTCGAAGACGCAGAAGCGGGGAAAGCGCCAGCGTGCTGTGTCGTCGTTGCCGCGCAGGAGCACAGCGCGTGGTACGGGCTGCACCACCGCCGCCTCATACCCGAGGACGAGCGGGGAGATGGTGGGCCGCTCCTCGAAGAGGTCCGGGTGATCGCACACCTTGCGGAGCGCCAGCAGCACGCTCAGCACCCCTCCCGCCCCGCCGCCGCGCAGCTTGTGCCGCGTCTCGGCGAGCTGCATGTAGTCGTCGTAGAGGGAGCGCTGTCGGCGCGAGAGGCGGCAGAGCACCACCTTCTCCGTCTTGGTGGGCAGCTGCGTTTCCACGTCCTTCTTGAGGCGACGCAGCATGAATGGCCGGATGAGGGCCTGCAGACGCCGCACAACGGCCTCGTTCAGCGACGAGCGACCCGTGATCATTTCGTCCATTGGGTTGCTGAACCACTCCTTGAACTCCGCATTCGACCGAAAGGCGGAGGCGAAGGGGAGCAGAAAGTGGAAGAGGGACCAGAGCTCCATGATGGAGTTCTGCAGCGGGGTGCCGGTGAGCAGCAGCCGGTACTCCGCCTGAAGGTCAAAAAGGGACTGCCACTTGATGCTCATGAAGTTCTTGACGTGGTGGGCCTCGTCGAGCACGAGGAAGCCCCACTGGCGCCGCCGGAACATCTTGCGGTCCTGCACCACCAAACTGTACGACGTGACGCACACGTGGAAGGCGTCCTCGCCGGTCCACCCCGAGCGAAGGCGAAGCCGCTCCTTGGGCGAGCCGATGTACGTGAGCACCTTCAGCCCCGGCGCCCACCGCTCCAGCTCCGCCTTCCAATTCAGCACGACGGTCGTCGGCACGACAATCAGGTGCGGCCCCCAGTCGTTGCGGTACTCGGCAAAGTAGCAGAGCAGCGCGATGGTCTGCACCGTCTTACCCAGGCCCATCTCGTCGGCCAGGATACCGTTCAGGCGGTTCTCGTACAGGTGCACCATCCACCGCAGCGCGGAGCGCTGGTAGTGGCGCAGCGGCCGACGCCCCTGCTCCGTGTCGAGCAGCGAGAGCGCCGCCTCGATGGGGGCGTCGCCGCCGTCCTCGCCGCCGTCTAGGTCGCGGTCGCCGTGCACCCTGCTCCAGAAGGCGGAGGAGCTGGCCAGCGGGTTGTCGCCCCTCACGATAGCCGGAGAGGCGCACGCGGTGCCGTCGGGCAGCGGTGGTGCGGTGGGCGGTGGGACGGGCCCAGAACAGGCGTGGGCGGTGTCAGCTCCGTCGGAAGCAGTGTGGTGCGTGGCGCTGAAGATGCTCTCGACGAGCTTGCGCGTCAGCTCCTCCGTCTCGCGTAGGAGGTCCTCCTGTCGACGGCGGTCGTGCTGGTGCTTCATGACGTCAAACTCGACCTTGGCGACCTGCTCGTAGGCGTCGCCGCGGCGGGTCCAGTAGCGGCGCACCCCGGCCGCCACCCGCTCGCCAGCGCGCGCGCGGGCCTCGCGCTGCTGCTGCCGCTGCTTCTCCGCACGCTCCTGCAGCTCGACGTGGTAGCGGGCCAGGTCGCGGCCCAGCGCCTGTCGGACCTGCTGGAGCTTCCGCTGCCGCTGCAACCCAGCGCCGTGCGAGTGAATGCAGGAGAGGGCGACGCGCTGCCAGAGGGGCAGCGGCACCACCGGCGCCTGGACAAACGATGGCGCAGGAAGGCGCTGCGCCCGACTGCGCTGCAGCAGCGGCACCAGCTCTGACATCTCGCCGTCACAGGCATCCGCCTTGTCCGCAGCCACGTCCCATGAGCGGGTCGCCGCCGTTGCTGAGGAGACCGGTGCCGAAGCCGCGCAGTCGGCATCGCCCTCGCGTTTCACGTTCCTCATGAAAGGTAGTGAATTATGTCAGTGTGCCAGCTCCACCGCTGCGTGCATGTTAGCACAAGAACCCCTGTGGCCAGGTGTGAGTGAACGAAGCACAGAAAAAAAAAAGGGAAACGCGAAGTGGATTTGAGAAACGCCACAGCACAGATGTTGCGCGGCTTGTGATGACAGGATCGCGTTTGCCCACCCACCCACCCCACCCCCCCACACACACACACAAGCAGCTTCGTGTAGACGGCCGGTGTGACCCCTTCGCTTTCGACCGCCCCGCTTCTCAGAGCTGCGCTTCCTCGTTCACGTCGACCACGACTGCGCGCCGACACCAGAGCTTACGCACATGGGAGAGAATCGACAACAACCAGGAAAAAGCAGGTCGAGAAAAGGTCGGGGTGAAAGGAGATGCCGATGCATGTCGGGGATGCGGCCTGCGTGGCGTGTGGCATACAATCGAGTTGGCGAGCTGGTGCAGCGCACCGCAACGTCTTCTTTGCTTGCCACCTTGGAGCGGCCACCTCGAGCCTTCTTTTTTTGTTTTTGTGTGTGTGTGTGTGTGTGTGTAAGTGTACTTGCGTATGCGTGGCGCGTCTGGCCAGCGTTCTGCTTGCTTTGGAGAAGGTATGTGCTGAGAGGGCACGAGCCCCGCTCCCCCCCCCTCTCCCGCCGCCTTCCTCAATCTGTGACAACAACGGGCATTCAATCATAACTCACACAAACACACATGCAGGCACAGGACAGACAAACAGTCCCTCTCTCCTCACGTTCCTTGCCGTCTGCCAGACGCGGCTTCAGATAACGCCACTGGAGAGCAGCCGTGCCTTCATGACGGCCACGACGTCCGCCGGCCGGGAGCTGTCCTCGAGCTGCTGCGCCAGGAGTTGCACCGCTGACCGCAGCCGCTCCTGCTCCGCCGCATCCATGCTTGAAAGTCGCACAAACAGCTGCGAGCGGGTAAGTGCGTAAAGCAGCCTGCGCGTCACGGCGAGTGGGCCCTCGCGGCGATTGCGCGCGGCAGCGTCCTCGGCAGTCTCGTGAGCGACGGCGAGCACCAGGGACTTCGCCGTCTCCTCGACGCAGCGAGACAGCCGGTTCAGCCCGTCCTTGTCGGGAAACACGAGCCGCGACACAGCAAGTGTCTCGCTCAGCTGCACCAGCAGCACCACCCCTGCAGCGTCCCCGGTCGACTGCAGTCGATCGAGAAGCTCGTTGCGCAGCTGCGGCACGACATGCGGCGGAAGCCGCTGAGCCACAGACGTCATCGACCCGGCGACGGGCGACAGCTGCGCCTCCGCGAGAAGCAGGAGGACGTCCGCCGCAGCGGTGCAGCCGAGAAGCGCCACGCGGCACACACGCAGAGGAACGTAAAGCCGCGGCGGAGGCACGCTTCCGGCGCAGAGCCCGTCGTCGGCGATGTCGCTGCTGTCCGCCACGGCGTTCTCGGCGTCGGTGAAGATAACCTGCACCCCCGCCCGGCGGGCCCGCCACAGGACGTGTACCACCTGCGACAGACGCACATCCACCGGCGCGCCCGGCGCCGCCACGTCGTCCACGTGCTGCTGATACGCTGTACACACCACATACAGAAGCCGACAGGCGGCATTGTCCACGGCGGCGCTCGGCGTCGCCAGCGACGACGGAGCGGAGGTGTGAGCGCGATGCGGCAGTCTGCGCCCGAGCATATTAAGAGCACGGAGCATCGTAGCCGAGTCACACCTGGACCCGTCGCCGGGCGCCGCGTTGGCCACGCACGACGTGACGTCGCAAACGGCGCCCTCTGCTGCCGTCGTCAGCACTGCGGCCGTCGCAGGGCGGAGAAGATGTGCCTCTGCAAGCCGCGCCACCAGCACCTGCAGGCGAGCCGCGCGCATCACGACATCGCTGGTTGACCCCACCTTTGACGCTGCCGCCTCCACTCCACTCGCGAGGTACGCGGCGAGCGAGGCCACAAGGCCGTCCAGCAAGGGCGGCACGACCGGGTCTGCGTCCGCAGGGATGAGGTGATACAGGGCCGCCAGGAGCATGTCGGCGTCCTCGGCGGTGGTCCTCTCGGCACCGGCACCGCCGCGGCGCAGACGCGATGCGAGGCTGCGCAGCACCGGGTCAAGTGTCGATAGCGCAGAGAGAGCCGTCTGGCATAGCGGGCGCGACGTAAGACTAGTACCTCCGTGGCCCAGAGTGGCGTGGCCCTCGTCAGCCGCATTGGGAAGGCCGCGACCTTCGCTCCACTCACCCGCATCGGCGAAGCATGCGTAGGCGTAAAACACCTCTACGTCGGCGCGAATCGAGCGCTGTGTCGATGGGGCGCTGCAGTACTGCCGCACAAGAACGTCCGCACCCCGCACCACCGCCGGTGCGAGCTCTGCGGGCACCGAGCGCCGCAACGCAGCGAGGGAGCGCAGCGTCCATGACATGAGCGAGGGGGGTGCACCAGACAAGAGCTGCACCAGCTCCGCCAGCGCCGTGACGCACGCATCTGGCAGAAGCGCGGCCACGCTGAAGGCACCGCGCGGCGCACCGCCGAGCACGTCTGTTGCGAGGACTGCGGCGGCATTCAGCAGGGCCGCAACAAGGAAGGGGTCAGGGTGGGCGATCGTCTCGAGGGAGTGGGCCGCGTCGGAGGGGGCATGGCCGACCCCCTCCAGCTCCATGGCAACGAGGGCGCGCAGCAGCGCACAGCAGAGCTGCAGCGCCGCCACCCAGTCCCGCTGCACGTGGGGAGAGTCGAGCGTCACGTCGCTGCCGGACGCCTTCACCTCCTCCGGTGTGTCGACCCCACGCGGTCCCCACGCGCCGGCTGGCGGGCGCGCTGGGTGCGATGCGAGGGCCTGCAGCGCGTCTGTCAAGGCGCCTGCCAGCTTCGTCTGGTCGTACACGTTCAGTCGCTTGCTCGCATCCGAAGGGTCGGCCTCGCTGCTGGCAGCCGCCGCGCCAACCCAACTCGTCAGTGGCCGCAGCACGGCGATGAAGCGGCGCAGGTCGAGGCGGCACAGATCGGCGGCAAAGGCGTGCACAAACTGCACGTACGCACCGCTGCTGACCCGCTGTGCGAAGGCGCCGGCGCGCGCCCACGCCTCGTAGCGAGCGACGTCGTCGGGGCAGAGCGACGGGTCCTTCACCTCGGACGAGCAGAAACCGGCCAGCTCTTTCATTGCCGTCGGTGGCGGCAGGAGCACGAGCAGGTGCAGCAGCTGCCATGCCAAATTGCCAGCTGCCTGCTCGTAAACGCTATGACGCCGCAGCAGGTGGGCAAGACTACGCTGCAGGGTCTGAACCGACAACCTGCGCTGCCCCGCGTGCGTCCGCCACCACTGCGGTTGCGCTGTGTAGCGAGCAGAGCTGGCGTAGAGGGCGACGTAGACCACGTGCAGTGCCGCGTCGTCCGGCCGCTGCGCCAGGGCAGCGTGGGCGAGGCGCAGGACGTGCTCCGTCGCCCCGGCGTGCCCCGCGTGGCGGCCCATCTTTGCCAGCGTCAGCGCCGCCTTCTGCACGGTGCGCGGATCGGGTGGCTGCTGCGACGCAGAGGAGGCGGCAGCGAGAGAGGACGCCGGTGACGACGGCGGCAGCGGCAGCTCACAGAAGCGCTTGAGCAACACGCGCTGCACCACGGGCAGCTGCGCCGACTGCAGTGCGGTGAGGTGGTGCACGGCGTCGATGAGCACCGGCGTCGGCACCTCGGTCGGCGAGGAGGCGAGAGCGAAGCTGGCCTTCTCCGCAACGGCGCGCACCTCAGGCCGAGCGAGACGCAGCGTACCCAGTGCACGGATCAGCAGCACGGCATCCTGCGTATTGAAGGGCACCGGTATGGTGGCGGCTCGCTGCAACAGCGCCACCAGTGTCGTCATGGTGAACGCACGCCCACCGGCCTGGGCACACAAGGGGGGGAAGGGGGGAATGGGGCGAGCGAAGCGAGACGAGGGGCCCCGCCTGCACAGAGTGAGCGACACACACACACACACGCAGACACGCAGACGCACGCGGAGGGAAGCGCCACCCCTGGGGACGGACGTGCACGCTTGTGGCAGACACACCTGCTGCGGGGGCGGCGAAAATGCAGGGAGCAGGCCACTGTGACACAAAAGAAGCAGAAAAGGGGAAGAGAGGACAGGCATTCAGTACAAACGCACGAGCGTAGGAGAGCGATGAGTGCCACTGCATGCGGTGGGGGGAGAGGGGGGAGAGGACCGCCATGAGGCGTCTCTGGTGACGTGAAGGACGGTGTTCGCAAGACGGGGACTGAGGCACCCGCAAAGAAAAGCGGACGCAAGTGTTGGTGCGTCCAACACCGGCCCCTTCCGTTCGTCAGCTGGAGCTGTCGTGGGGTTTTTTTTTGGTGGGTGTAGGCGTGCGCATGCGCACGGTTACGCGACTTTCTTTTAAAACGGATAAGGGGAGCAGAGTGGCCATCGGTTGATCACTCGCACGCAGCGGCGGAAGCGGGACCTTCCTCTTCTGTGTGTCCTCGCCCCGAACGCCAAGGCCGCGCCGGACAACGGCGGAGCGTGCTACGCTACTCGGCTCATGCCCAGCGCACCACCTGGAAGCCCTGCCCGACCACCGCAACTCGAGGCGAGATCTCGGTCGCCAGGAGGCCGGCCTCTGACTCTGCAATGACGGCGGCCCCGCTCACACACCGCACGCTCACCCGCTGCGTCCGCGAAACGCGCAGCTCACCACGCTGCACCGCCGCCGCGTCGAACACGACCACGCGCTCCTCCGTGACGGCGACGAGGGGCAGCGACGCGGCGGGCCAGCGCACACTGCGGCCAGCCGTCATCCCAGTGGACACGCTCGACAGTAGCCGGATGTGCGCCGACCCAGCGTGCACCTCCAGCCGCAGAAGGTGCGCGACGCCGGAATCGTGCAGGGCGGCCGCGTGCCAACAAAGGCGGTCATCATTCTGCGTCCCCCGCATCGCAGGTGTCGATGAAACGCGGTGCACCTCACTCAGCGCGTTGACGCACGACTGCTCCAGCCGAATCTGCGCCACTACGGCGTGCGTCACGAGCTCGAGCACGTACACGATGCCGTTCGTGTCGCCCGCCAGCAGCCACCGTGCCGACGCGGCGGTGTCCGTCTGCTGGCTGTTACGGTCAGCGGTGCAGCCAGGCACGTGGCTCACACACATCACCGGCTTGGGCTGGGCGGGGTGCAGGACGCCTTGCCATACAAGCCTCAGCGCGCCACTGCAACCGCCATCCGAGCTCGGCCCCTCCGCCACGGCGAAGTGAAGCAGCGTCCCGTCGCTGCTGCCCACGGCCACCTCTGCCGTGGAGAGCGGCGCCACGGCCATGAAGCGGGCAACGCGATCTGTCAGAGCCTTCGTCGCAGCGGCCGTCGTCACTGCCGGCCGCTCGCGCCGCTTCTGCAGACGTGCGGCGCTGACAAGTCGATCGCCGGCCGTCGCTGCCGCGCCGCCGCGTTGCCCGTCATCCCCGCCGGCGCACAGGGCAGCGGAGTCGGTGACGGTGCCGCCGCACCACCAGTCCAAGAGCTGCAGCGGGCACGCAGCGACGCCGGCTTCCCACAAATTCACCATGGCCCCACCGCCGACTGTCACGAAGCGCACGGCGTCTGCGCCCTGCGTGGGCAGCACGCCGATGGCGAGGATGTTTGAGTGGTGTGCGCCGCACACGTTTAGCGGCGTGTCAAGGCCGTCGCACACGAGGGCACACCGCGCGACGCTCGTCGGTGGACATCCACCCAGCGGGTACACGGCGAGGCTGCTGTCCTCGTTGCCCATGAGGAGGCAACGCAGCGGCGCTGGCGCGTAGGCGACGCAGTTGTAGTCCTTGCCGGGCAGCCCCGCGCCGTGCAGCAGCCGCGGCGCCGACCGTTCGGCGGGGGTCGCAGAGTCCACCGTGGTGCCCAAGCGAGCTGCCACCCGCTCCACCGTTCGCCCGTCCGAGCAGTGCGCGAAAATGACGCGAGCGTCGCCCTGCTGGGCGTCGAGTGCTCGGGACACCACAGCAGGCGCCGGTGCGACTCGAGCCGTCAAGAGCCGCGGTGCGCGAACGCCGTCGCAGCTGCCCACCGGCACCCACGAGCTCTGGCCCGGAACGCGGCGCAGGAAGGTGATGCACGTGCCGCTCTGCGCCACCAGCACCTGCGGCGTGATGGCGAGCACCGAAGCGACGTCAAAGGGTAGCCGCAGCGGCTCCCGCGCTGTCGCCGGCAGCGGACCGGCAGCGTCCTTGTTGGATGGCAGGGCCGCTTCTGGCAGATGCACAAAGGCCACCACGCCCCCCGTCCCCGCGACCGTCAACATTACCGACGGGGACGCCGACGCAGTCGTCGCGGACGCAGCAGACCCGTCCGGCAAGCAGCCGTCAACGCTCTCACCATATACCGCTACGATTGCAAGGCGCAGATGCGCGGCGAAGACGTGGCGGTGCACCGCAGCGCACGCCGGGAGGGCCACACTGGGCACACGAGTGGCGTCGTTCGATGCTCCAGTCGTTAGCCCAGTTACAGTGTTGCGGCGGTTGCGAGCGGTCGCGGCAGGCCGGACACCCAAGAGGCACCCGTTGCGGTCGCCAACGAGCAGCCACACCGGGTGCGAGGCAATATCACCGTCGCCGGAGGCGCCAGTGCAACTGCGGCGACCCGACATCGCAGCCGTGGGCAGCAGCGTCAGCGTCGTTGTCAGAGCGCCTGGGCCGTCCGTGTACACGGCGATGGCCCGCCACGTCGCCGATGCGTCGGCGCAGAGCGCTTCCCCGGAGCGCGCGGTTGCCTGCGAGCCGCGCGCAGCCTCCGCGAAGCTGAGTTCCAGGTGTGAGAGAACCACCGCGTTGCGGACGTGGCTCGACGCGACGAGGAACTCGCTTGTCGCCGAGGACCTGGTCGATGCCGATGCGTGCACATCGATACGCAGCACCGCGATGTGCGTGGCCTTCCCCAACGACGGAAGTGTCAGCGAGGCGAGCAGCGCAGAGGAAGCGCCTGCCGTGGGTGCACACTGCACTGGGCGCGAGCCGCGACACCCCGCAGCACCGTCGACGCCGCAGAAGGCGTACGGAATGAGGTACAGAGCACCGGCGGTGGTACCCACCACAGCACACGCAACAGGGAGCACGCGCCGCTCGCCGGAGATGGACACGGCGCAGTCTGCGACGAGGCTGTCCAATGTAGCCGGCATGCCCCAGTCCCCTCTGTGACCCGGCTCCCTCGCGGTGCCCGCGCTCGTCGCTGTGCGCGGCAGCGGAATCCACCAGCTGCCCGTGTTACCCTCGCCGCCCTGCACGCAGAGCGCGCCGCTCGTGCACGCCAGGATTCGTCCGTGGTCATCCACGTGCACGGTGCGCACCTGCTCGTTCTTTGTTGGAGGAGTTGTGCAGACCTCCATGAGCCCGTGGACTGCGGGAGGCCGCGCCAGAAGTGCGTCCGTACGCAGGCGCAGCAACGCGTGTGCGTCTGTGCCGCTGTGCGGACGCGGCCCGGTGTGTGCAGTGGAGTGGGCAAGCAGGACGCCGTCGAAGCCCCCGGAGACGAGCGTGAGCGCGCCGGTCGAGCTCTCTGCCAAGGCCACGCGGTACGCCCCGTGGCCGCGATGCTGGCGTGGGCAGACGAGTCGAGGTGCGGCGTGCAGCGCGGCGTCGAAAGCGCCTCCCGCCTGCACCACCTCCACCAGCTGCACTGTGCCGTCTTCTCCCGCGACGCCAAGGGAAACGACGCAGCGCCGCCGACTGCCATCCTCGCTGCCGGCCGGTGGCATCCACCGCACGCGCAGGGCGACATCGAAAACGCGGCTGCGCGCAAAGCTGGCGGCGCCAGCGCTGTCGCCAACACCACCGCCGCGCCACAGCAACCCCCACTCCGCCTCGCATCCCGCTCCGCCGGCCGCGGCAGCCGCGCTTGACTTGCTGCTGTGGGGCTGGCGGCGCTCGTACAGCGCCACGGACCTGTCGTCGCTGCATGTGATGAGGTGCGTGTGCGCCGTCACGGCAGTCACCCCGCTCTCGCTGCTCTGCCCGTTCACGGGATGCAACAGCGTCTCCGCGGCGCGCGTGGCGAAAATGGCACACCCCGCAGCGTGCGGCTGGACACGGGAGACAATGCGGGTCTCCGGCGACTTGCGTCTCCCACGTGCTTCGTCCAGCTGTGACGCACCTGAGGTGCTGTGGCAGCCGTCAGCCTGTTGCACCACTTCCCACTCCACCACCGTCCCGGCGTACGTCGCCGCGAAGAGCCGGTACGACGCCCACTGCACGAGAGATGCGCCTCCTCGAGAGCTCGGCGCTACACTCCCGCACGAACGGCGCACCAGGCAGTCGGCCGCCAGCACAACGCCGAGACACGGCCCGCGTACTCGGGTGAAGGCACAGTGCTGGGACAGGTCAAGTTGCTGTTGAGGCGGTGGGGATGTGGCGACGGTGGTAGTGGGGGCGGCAGGTGCGCGGCTGTGCGCCAGGATGAGCTCTGCCAAGTGATGCAGACGCGCACAGAACACGTCGTTGGAGGCGGTGAGCACCACCACAGCGTCCCGCTCCTCATCCACGACGATGCTCAGGACGCGCCCCTCGTCTGTCCTGAGCACGACACAGCACGAGAACGCGCTTGACTCTTCACCGGCGCACTGGGCCAGGAGGTGGTCGGCGGCGCCCATGAACACGCAAGGCCGCGCCAAGGAATGGGCCGCAAGGAGCGACACCGCGATGACGCTGATAGTGGTCGCCGGCGGGGCGGTGGCGACGCGTGTCGATCTGGCGAGCGACGTCCGAGTGTGGTGCACAGTGTTGCCGGCGGCGAAGTAGACGTCGTCTCGCTGCCCAGGGCACGTGATGGCGGTGATGGGGACATCCAAGACATCGGCGTCCACGGCTAGCGCAGCACCGCTCGCCGTAAGAGACATCTGCAGCGCGAGCAGGCAAGTAAAGACGCGGGTGGTGGCGGTCATGAGGAGAAGGGAAAGCCGGAGAAGAAGGCATGCGAGAGGAGTTTTTTTCCTGTTGCAGCGGGGCACGTAAAGTACCAGAGCTCAGCAGGCGCAGGAGCCTTCCCTCCCCCCATCCCTGTCACGAGCCGGTGATGCGAACCTCTTCAAGGCCCCCACTCCGGTTGATGCTCACTGTTCAGTGCAGTTTGCATGTGTCGGCCAGACTGAGTCACTTTTCGTTCTCTTCGCCCATTCTCATTCGGGGAAAGCGGAGGCCATAGAAGGCAGCACCCCGCGTCCGTAGTGGTGGTGGTGCGTTTGTGCGGTGTTGCGGAAAGAACCGACACGACAACACACAGCGCACTGTATGTCGCCTTGACCGCTCACAAGGCAAGCTCACGGTGCGCCGGTAGCCCATAACGCACGCGTGTCGGCACATTCGTTCACATGTGTGCGCGTCTGTGGACGCCCATAGATTGCGCGACTCGCCTCAGTCGCAGTACAAGTCCACCTTCACGAGCCGCAGAAGTTCCAGAAATACAAAAGTCCACAGCAAACACCTCCACACAAGCACAATTCAAAAGAGGGAGGAGACGAGCGAGTCTCTGCAGTCGATGGACTCTGCCTGTGGTGTGGCAACTGGCCCATTATCCTTCCTTCCCCCACCCACCCCCCTCCTTCTTGCCACGCGTCAGGGTGTTCCTCTCGACCACCCGTCCTTATGTTGTGGTGAAGCCCAATTATCTTCAGTCACTCAGCATACGGCAGCGCACCGTCTCATCCTCGCCCGGGTAGTCGAGCACCGGCAGCGCACAAAAGTACACGGACTGGAGGCGCATGACGTAGCGGCACTGCGAGGACTCGTGAAGGCTCAGGCGCGGCATCGGGTTGTCGAGCTCGGCGTAGCGGCAGTAGAAGCGCACCTCCGTCTCCATGTGCCGACTCTTGTCGTACGGGCACTCGTCCCCGTCGCCGTACGTCGTCGCGACGTAGCGGCCAAACGTGTCGGCGTCGGCAGAGTAGACCGCCGCGGTGTCTGGGTTGCGGCGGCCGAGAAAGCGCACCTGGTTCTTGGCCGGTGTGTCGAGGCGCACCTGCACGTCCCAGCAGTACACCGAGGAGAGCCCGTCGTGCGAGTGGTGCACGCAGGGGCCGACGTGGCTGCGCAGCATGTGCATCACTGACTGCATCTGCTCCGCGAGCGGGACGCCGTTGTCCGTGAGCGACTCGCGGCGGTAGGTGTTCACGGTGCCGCAGACGAAGCGCGACCCGTTGCTGAGCTGCACGTACCGCGCCCCGCCAGTGGCCCGGGCGGCCGCGTCCGCAGCGTGATCTGGTTGGCTGCCGAAGGAGCCGAACATGAGCAGGTGGTGGTGCACCATCGGATGGGAGAAGTCCATGGGGGTCGCGACAACGCCGCACGCGCTGAGCAGCGCCACGGCCAGAGCGGCGGCAGCCAGCCACCCCAGCAGCGTGGAACGCCACCTGCGCATCCCTAAAGCGGTGAAGATGGTGAGAGACATGGTGAGCAAGGCGAGCGTAGGTGCCCCTCTGGGTGAACAGATACGAAGCCTTCGCGCCCGCTGGCGGAGTGGAAACAAAAAGGAAAAACGGCGGGTGAGAAGCGCAGGATGCCGGGCATCACGAAGCACAGCCAGGACGCCTCGCGTATCGAGCAGCTGAGGATGAAAAGGGCCGAAACTCACCCGGCGAGCTCGCGCGGCTTCACGATGGGGCGGGGAGAGGGAGGGGGGGGGGGCGGAATCAGAGAACTCTCCGTTTCGCGCGAAGCAGCAGAGCCCCGCCACTGCAATACAAAGCGTGCTCGCTTACTTGTAGTCTGCATTCCTTTCCTTTGGTGTGCGTCCATTCTTTCCTTCCTTTTTTTTTTCTTCTCAGCGTGCCCGTGAAGGAGGAGAAGAGAAGAGACGTCATGAGGCCGGTGCGCCATGTCGTCACCAGTTAATAGGGTTGCCGCCGCTACGCGTACCAGAGAAACAGAAAGGGAAGAGAGGGGGGAGGAGATAAGCCCAAGAGGGGGGAGAAACGAAAAGAGAAAAAAGACGGCACCCAATACAGCGCAGAGGCCAACTCATTCGTTGCGCTTCTCTCGAGTCGCCACGCCTTGGTGCGTTACGGCCGGCTTGTACAGTTAAAACCGGAACGGCTTCTTTGCCGGCACCCGAAGAGGAGAAACGGGGGGAGCGGTGGCTGCAGCGTTGTGGCGAGAAAGAAAAGCAAAGGAGGAGGCGCGGGTATGTGAGGCGACGAGGGCAGGCAAGACAGGTCATCGTGTACGGTGCCCCCTTCGCGTTCCACCCACTCCTGCTCTCACCCCACCAACAAGCCTCGCTCGCGCTTTTCCCCGCCCTTTTCCGGCTTTTTTCTCCTTCCTTCTGAGAGGCCACACACACACATACACACACACACGCATGTAGACGTGCGCACAAGCGTCCCAGTGTCCCACCTCCTCGACACGAAACCTGAGAAGTCTACATGCAGTCCGCAAACGGCTTGAGCGCGGCGTGGTCGTGGCCGAGGTGCACCTGCGCCTTCTTCAGAAGCTGCGCCAGCTGCGCAGGACGCAGGAGGGGAGGACGGTACTCACCAGCGAAGAGCTTGCCGGGCCACTTCGACGCCCCGAGCAGCGTTTCCCTCGCGTCCGTGCAGCTCTTCAGCTCCTGCAACGCTGCGACGAGCTGGGCGTTCTCGTCCGGCGTGCGCGACGCATCCGGGGCGAGGAACACCTCCAACAGGGCAAGCAGTGGCGCGTGCACCGCGTCCGCATTCTTGTACGTGGTCTGCAGCTTCGTCCTGTCAGTGCGCAGCACGGCCAGCGCCTTTGCCGTGTGGTCCTCGAGGCTGGGCGTGGCACCCGTCGTGTCCTCCGCCGTCTCGACGGCGAAAAACGTGAAGGCCACGGCGTAGTGCAGCCGCAGCGGGGCGTGGGTGGAGTGCATCACGATGAGTTCTTCGTACGTCGCGGCGACGCGTCGGGCCACGGCGGGCCACGACGCGAAGGAGGACTCGCAGAAGTGCCCCGTGAGCCGGAGGTCGCCGAGGGTGCCCTGCCGGCACGCCGACCCCGCAGACCAGTTGAAGATGTCGTAGGACACCGCGGCAGACGGCGCCTCAGCCCCACCCGCCGCGGCGGCATCGGTCGACGAGGCTGCGTGCACGAGGCGACTCCACGACAGCAGATTCACCGAACGCACCAGCGCCACCGCGTGGTTGGTCGTGTCGTCCTGCAGAAGGTAGTACTCGGGCAGCACGGCGCTGTAAAGGTAGATGTCGCTGAGCAGCCAGCCGTGCATGGTGCGGACCAGCGACGTCGGGGCCAGGTGCAACTCCGCATTCGGCTCCTGCAGCAGCATGGCCTTGAGCTTGCCGTACCCGACATCCGCGGCGCGGCGCAGGGCAACGGCAAAAAGTGTGAACTGGTCTGACTCGATGCTGAGCTGGTTCAGCGCGGCGCCAATGCCAGCCCCCTCATCGGCCGTCGATATTTGCTTCAGCAGCTCGGCGTACACGCCACCCAGCTGCGCCCCGACGGTCATGAGGTCGCTGAAGGTGGGCAGGGTGGCCTGCTTCACGACCGAGGTCGAGGCGAGATCGAGCGCGGCGACGTCGCGCTCAGCCAGGATGAAGGCGTTCCGCGCGTCGCGGCGAGCCCGGTACTGGATGGCGCCCTCGGAGTAGATGATCGCCGGCCCGAGCCTGCGGAAGAACGCGATCATGATGGCAAGGAGCACGCACCACAGCGCAAAGCCGCGCAGACGCTCGCGCAGCGTCATGCCCTTCTTCTCATCGCCAGCCGGCTGGGTCCCCGCAGGAAGGGGAGGATGGCGCAGCCCAGCTGGGGCATCGGCGCCCGGTCGAGCCTGCTCGCCTTGCTTGCCGGCAGCAGCGGCACCACGGAACCGCATCGGTGCCTGTTGGGTTTGGTGAGAAAGGAGGGAAGTGGGGTGAGTGGGCAACAAGTAGCGTGACTGCGAAGACGGAGAAGAAACAAAGGAAAAAAGGGGGAAAGGGAGGCGGGAGGGTGGGCCGGCAGCCTTACGGTGCGGTGCAACAGGTGGAAATTGGCTCAGACACAAATGGAAACAGAGGAAAGCGAGCGGAACGCAGAGTGCCGCAGAAGCGGTGGTGGTGCGCAAAGAAGAAGAAGAGGAGAAAGAAGACAGGCAAGGAACGTGGAAAAGAGAGAGAGATGCGGGGTTGGCGGGGAGTGGGGAGTGGGGGGGGGGGGGCCCACGGCGTGTATGTGACACGTTGTCGCCTGCTGGCCAGCGGGTGCACGACAGCACTCGGAAAGCGCGGTTTGTCAGCATGTGTGTGTGTATGCGTGTGTGTGTGGTCGTTTGGGAGAAGGGGGGCAGGGGGCAGCAGCATCATAAAAGAAGGTACGAAAAGATGAGGTGGAATCGAAAGAGGCAGCGAGGCGATATCCCATGTCCCGCACGCATCCTTGGTGAGTGCGTGCACTTGGTCACTACGCTGGCCGGTTGGAGTTTCCGAAGCCGCCGCTCGATCTGCAGCCCTGCGCAGCGGTCGGAGGAGTTCCGCCTCGGCAACTTCGACAAAGGGGCTCAGTGCGCGCTGCGCATCACGGCGTGCGGAGTTCTGAGCCAAGGTGCGATGCGCGGCGTCGCAGGGCAGGAGTGTCCGCTGTCACTGTGGCAAAGGCTCTCTGTTTCGGTGGGGTTTTCTTACCTTCTCTCCATTTCCTTGTCTTTTTTCTTCTTGTTCGGTGCTTTTGGCTGAGTGCGCGCTGGACGCGTGCGAGTGCATGTGGATGAGAGAGAAAGCTCGTTTTTCGTTTGTGTGTTTGTTCGTGTGTGTTATCCTCTCTCTCTTGCGCGCCTTCTTCGTCTCTCTCTCTCTCACACGCGCGCGTCGATTACTTAAGGCGTCTTTTGGTGGAAGGGGCGTCTTGTGGAAGAAGACAGTGAAGATGATAAAAAAGAGTCGGGGATGGTCAGTTCGGCGCTGATCATAAGTGTGATGCGCAGCAGGCGGAAGGCTCCTACGCGAGAGGAGGGGGGAGCGAGAAGACTGCGGTAAGGTCGCCCATGCAGTGAAAAGAAGTATGTCGCTGGCTCAGCAGAGAGGAGGATGAACAACGAGCGAGGAGCAAGCACTCCGCACACGTCAGCAGCAGCGGAGAAGGGGAGGAGGGGGCCGCTAAGGCCCTGTGAAAGGCGGAACTGTGAAAGAAAAAAGGGAATGCGGATTCAGCGTGAAAGCAAGGGACTTCCCCGCTTTGTTTGGATGAGGAGAGGGGGGTGGGCGGTCCGTCAGCCGGAGCTCCACCCGCCCCCTCCGCATATTTCCCCTGCCGCTCGCACGCCCCTCTGCGCACGCTCGATGACGTCGCTGGTGAGTCTGCGACACGGCTACGCGAGATGAGTAAAGCGCGGGTCTGTCTGGGCAATGAGGATCTCTCCCCTGGCAGCGTAAAAGAGAAGAGCAAAAAGCAAACGGAGTGTGAAATCAAGTATCGATGGCAGGTGTTCGGGCGACGACACGGCGACATCGCCCACGAGACGACGAAGAAAACCCAACAAGTAAGGCAACATAAGGCAAGAAGGAGAGAGAAGGGCGAGAGGATCGCATGCAGGTGAGAGAACACGGAAACAACAAAACGCATTCGACCGTAGGAGAGCGCGTGGGGTGACTTGGCCAGGTGTCCACTCGGGGTGTATAGTAGCAGACACGTACACACATACACACGTACTCACCAACACGCTTGCCCGCATACGCTATCAGATTAGCCCCCCGCCCCTACACGGCGTTGCTGCCGGTTTACGCGGGCGAGCGAACAGAAACAGCACGGAGGAGGCAAAACAAAAACGAAAACGCAGCAGCAGTGCTCGGGGTCACCACCGTCGCTCACCTCTCTCCGCCCCTCCTCTTGCCGCACTCCGCATCACGTCAGCTGTGCTGCACCTCCCCATCCCCTCCCTCCCCCCCCCCTCGAAAGAAAACAAAGTACGCACCTTTCTGCCGCCTCCATTGCGTCACCGGACGCAACTGCTGCCGCGCTGGGAGGGGGGGAGTGGGGACTACATCTCGCGCAGATGATTGACAACACCACCGCGAACCGTGTACTCGTTCAGCGTCTCCATCGTGAGGTCCGTCAGGTTCTTGGCCAGCAGGCGCGGAATCGACAGTCGCGCCTCCTCCGGCGCGGGGCTCACGTCAACAACCATGCGGAAGCGCTCCAGCGCCTTCTTCGAGAAGCCGTCAATGCCGTCCATCACGACCACCGCGCGGTTCGTGGCGGCGTCCATGCGACGCGCGCAGGCCTCGAAGTAGTCCATCTCCGGCCGCCACCGCAGCCCCTGCGACTCCCCCTCCTTGCCCTCGAGGAAGCTGTCGAAGATGGAGCTGCCGCGCGTCGTAACGTTGATGACCCAGCGCGCGTTCTTGCTACCGCTGACGCAGCCAACGGCAATGCCGTACTGGCGGAGCAGCGTGATGAGCTGCAGCACACCCTCCCGCATCGGCATGCCGTGCGTCGTCGCGTACGAGCGGAAGAGCTGCAGCTTGCGGTGACAGAGACCGTACAGGGTGTTCGACTCTGCCGTGTCGCTCACCTCGCCCACCGGCAGCGGCCGCTGGCTGAACTTCTTGAAGATCTCGTTGAGCCCGTAAAACGGCTTCACGTGGCGCAGGTACGCGAGGTACAACTCCTTCGTCATGGCGAAGTCGGCGAACCCGTTCTGGTGGAAGTACTCCTCGAGCGTCTGCAGCCAGGCTTGGTAGTGCACCCCCTCGATGTCCTCCACGACGCTGTCCAGCTCGAAGATGACGCAGTCAAAGTCAAACACGCGCACCTCGCTGAAGAGACGCACTGTCTCGGGGTGATTCAGCCGCAGGGTGATGCGGTTGGCGCCGGCGTGGACCACCATCAGCTCAGCGACCCCCTCCGGCGCGCTGACGAGCGTGTACGTGACCAGCCGCTGCGTGAGCAGAACGCGCACGAGGCAGCCGCGGTGGCGGGCGTGAAACTCGAACTCGTCCATCTCGTCGCTCAGGGCCGGGTTGAAGTGAAGGATGCCTTGCACCACGCGCAGGCCGGAGATGCCGGCCGCCATCGAGAACCACGAGCCGGCCGCCGCGGTGCAGTGCAGGCCGCCACCGGAGTTGCCGATGAGGTTGTCGATGTCCACAAAGAGCGAGTCGTGGAAGTAGCTCATCGCCTTGTTCGACAGCCGCAGCTGGGCCGCGACAACGCCGAAGATGGCGAGGCGCAGCGCTGAGTCGGACGCCGTGACGGCCTCGTAGAACGTGAAGTCGGCCTTTGCCTCGTCCAGCGAGAACTTGTCAGGGGCCAGCATAATGGCGAGCAGGACATCCGGGATGCGGCACACCCGGTGCCGGTACACGACGGTGGGGTGGTAGAGCGAGGTGAGGGGCCTGTCGGCGCCGTCCTTGAGACTCGTGAGGTTCCAGTGCTTCTTGCGCATAAAGGACTGGTCCATGGGGTGGATGCGGTGCGTGCCGTCAAAGGGGAGCACCATCTTTGCCGCCGCCTGGTCCATCGCAATAATGTCGTCCTCTGTCATATGCGTGCGGTGCATGATGCCGTGCCACATGTCCGGGTTCTCCTGCCGGAGCGTGACGGCGAGCTGCACGGCCCAGTGCAAGTGCATCTGGGCCATGAAGTTCGTGAAGAAGTTGTTGTCGCCAACGTCGTTGTACGTGTCCGGCCCGGAAACGGAGCGGAGGTGGAAGGCGCCCTTCTCCCACGTCCCCCAATGCAGCCACACCAGTGCCGTGGCGAAGATGAGGTCGGCCCCACCCTGCACAAGGATGCTCGTGTCGTTCGTCGCCGTCACGTACTCGCGTAGCGCGTAGACGACGACGGCGTTGACGAAAAGGAAGGCGCCGCAGTACGGGGTTGGGTTCTTCTCGCCCGTGACGGTGCGGTAGGGGAAGAGGGCGCCGCGCGGCAGCGACATGTCCGCGGCGATGTCCTTGGCCTCGTTCAGCGTGCGGATGCGGAACTCAAGCAGGGCTCGGGCCTTCTCGGGGCAGGCCTGGGAGAGGAACGGCACGATGAGCGCGTCGACGTCCCACTGCTGCACGCCAAGCAGCATGTCGCCGGTGAGGCCGCGGGTGGGGAAGCAGTGGTGCGAGTCGCTGCTCGCCGACATGAAGGTTTGCAGAATGTTGAAGCGGAAGGCCCCCTGCACGTCCGCGCTCGGCTCGACGCGCACGTCAGCGGTGTCCCAGAAGGCGTTCATGACGTAGCGGTGCTCCGCCAGCAGGCCCTCGTAGCCAAGCGCGGCCGCCTCACGGGTCCGCTGCGTCGCCACGTCGAGCAGCTCCTCCGTCGTGGCGTCCTCGTCGCCGAAGTGGCCAATGACCTTGATGAACTCGATGACGACGCCGTCCGAGATGCAGCTCGTGTACGACGTCTCCGTTCCCCACTCCGTCTCGCGGCTGCTCGGCGTCAGGGAGGTTGGGGAGCCGGCAGCCGTGCTAGACGGTGAGGCGTTGGCGGACTGCGCCGCGGCGGACGGCGAGGTCAGCAGAACGCCGTCCGCGCCCTGGCCGTTCTGCGTCGGCGACCCCGCCTCCATCGACGGGAAGTTCTGCTGGCCCGGTGCGTAGGAGCAGGAGGCACAGGTCTCGACCGTGGCAATGGCTAGGTGCCGGCAGCTGTTGCGCGTGCGGACGAGCACGACGCTCATGGCGTCCTGTATGTTCGACTGCGTGAGCATCGTCTCGACGTCGTACTCGGCCGCCGAGAGGAAGGTGCGGGAAATGAGCCGCACATCGGTGTTGTGCGCGTTGCGCACGCTCATCTTGTAATGCACCACGGCGATGTTCTTGCGCGCCGCGGAAACGAAGCGGCGCGTCTCGACGGTGACCTCGCGGTGCTGCTGATTCGAGAACCACACAAGTCGACGGTGCAGCTCGCCTGTGCGCAGGTCGAGGCGGCGGGTGTGGCTCCGCGTCGGGCCGCGCGCCGCGCTGATGTGCTCGCCACTAAGGAAGGCATCGACGCAGAAGGCGTCGGGCGTGCGCAGGCGGAAGCCCTCCTTGGTGGAGATGCCGATCGAGAAGGGCCGAGGGTGGATGAGGCGGCGCTGCTCGTAGAAGCCGGAGAAGTACACCCCGCGCACGGCACCTGAGCCGCTGCCTGCGCTGCTGCCGCCAGAGGCGCTGCGTGGGTGCGAGCTGGAGCGGTCCTTGCCGCCGGGCAGCGGCGAGCAGCGCCCCCGCCCCTCGCCGGCAGAGCGCTGGTAGCGGTGACGGCCGTTGTAGCCATCGTGGCGCTCGTGGCGGTTCTGCCCCGCCTCCGTCTCCTCCGCATGCCCGCGCACCCCCACGAGGCCGTTGCCAATGGAGAAGAGCGTCTCGCTGACGAGTGCCTGTGTGCCCGTCGGCAGCGTGTCCTCGCGCAGCTCCCACCGATCGACCCGAATCGCCGCCCCCGTGCGGCGCCCCGCATAGACGCTGTCAAGGCTCTCCTCGCCTGCCTTGGAGGACATCCTGCTCAGTGTTTGTGCGTTTGTGCCTTTGTGTGCGCGTGTGTGTGTGTGTGTGCGTATTTGTGTGCGTGCCCATGTAGTAAGAAGTAAAGTGGGAGGACAGTGTGCGCAACGCCCTCCGCAGAAGGAGCCAAGAAAAGGAGAAGCAGAGAGTGTGTCACGGAAACGCCGGGGCGGTCCAATGCCGGGGTCACTAGAGAAGGGAAAAAGGTGGAGGGGGTGGGGGCGGCGAGGGGAGGAAGGCGGCACACAGGCACGCCAACGGCGCCGCGGTGAGGAGGAACAAGACTGATCTGCGGGTACTATCGAGCAGGCGATGGCTGACAACCAACTACGGCAAAGAGCAGCCCTTCAAACGCGAAAGAGATCGTAGCCGTAGAAGAGAAAGCGGAAACGGGAGAGGAGGAGACAGAGAGGCAGAAACATGTACCCAAGTCGCAGCCGCAGCCTCCACAATGTCAAGCTCTGCGTCGTTGCTAAGCGTACGCTCGCGTGTGTTGGTGTGTGTGTGTGTGCGTGTCGGCGTCTGTCGTCGCGACGCCACACCCCACAGACTCAAGCTTCTGCGCTCCAGGCCACGTTGCCAGGGCACGCAGATGCAGAGACGTGCACACGTAGACGCGGGAATGAGAAAGGGCTCAGAAAGGGGAAGAGACAGATAAGGAGAGCGGGGAGGAACAGAAGACAGTCGTGAGGCAGTGGAGTGCTGATACTGCCGGCGTGGCTCGCGTCTTGTGCGAGATGCTCCCGAGAAACACAGCAACGCAGACTACTGCAAGACGAAGAGACGAAATCGTATGTTGTGGGGGGGTGATAAAGCGAGTGTGTGCGTGTGGTAGCAGCGTTGGTGCGCCGATTCAGGTGGCGCGTGAAGTTCACACCAGCGTCGGGAGACCGTGCGAGACGGAGAGGCGAAGCCAAAGACGGGTCAGAGAAGGAGGAGGAGGAGCAGGAGAGAAGTGGTTGAGCGAGCGCACAGAGCGCACAGAGGCGACCCGGCGACGACAGCGAAGCACTTGGGGGTGGGGGGAGTGAGAGTTCATCGCTTCTCTGTCAAGACCTCCGGGGCTTGTGACCGGGCTGCATCCATCGAGCTTTCACACAGCCCAGCGACGCTTTTTTCTTTCAAGTGTCTGTAGGTGTGTGTGTGTGTGTATGTGTGGTCAGTAACGGATGGTTGCGGCGGCCGGGCACTTCACAGAGTCCCCAACGGTGAAGGGGGAGGGGGTGAGGGACGGAGAATACTCACGTGGGCGCCGGACGCGCGAGGCAGCAGCAGAGTTGATATAGGAAAGAAAGGAGAAAAAAACGCCACTGAGAGCAAGGAGAACCAAAAAGAAGAGGAACAACGCGTTGAGTAGGCCAGTTTGCTTGACAGGTGACTTGTCAGTGCCGCGGCGTCGAGACGCTGCGGCGTGGCGTGCGGTTTGACTTCGCTGGGGTCGTCCGCTGCAGCGGCGGGCGCATCGTCGCATGAATCGTGTCCCGCAGCGTCGTGAAGCGGCGGACAATAAGGTCGTGGTCAGCGCGGTACTTTAACGCAAGCTCGCGCGCCTGCTGATCAAGGTGCAGGTCCAGCTTGCGAAGACTCTCTTCAAGCTTGTGGTCCTCCTGCACCTTGAACTGCACCAGCGGCCGCAGCCCCATGATGGTCTCCGCAGCAGCGTCGTGCTCCTGCTTCAACTCGCTGCACAGCGCCACCGCGTCCCGACACTCCGCCGCGAGCGCCTGCACCCGCTCGTCCTGCAGCGCCAGCAGGGAGCGCAGCGCGTAAACGATAGCCGCCTGCTCCCGCGCCTGCCAGTCCGCCACCGACGCTGTGGGGTCCTGATAGTGCTGCTGCTCGGCACCGAGCAAAGAGTGCGTGTCGAGCAACAAGGAGGCGTCACCTACTACGGCGGTCACGTCAACGTGGCCGCCATGCGCCTGAATTGCCTCTACCAACGCATCCATGAAGCCGGGAAGCCGGTGTGCCCGCTCCCGCACCGCCACGAGACGAGCCAACGCGCCCTGCAGCCACTCCACAAAGGCACCCGGCCGAAGCGCTGCAAACGCGACGCGGCCGCACACCGCCGTGTCCTCCAAAACGTCAGCAAAGACGTGCTCGATGAAGTCCCGCACCGACGTGCACTTCGCCGTCACCACAGTGTTCACCAAACGCAAGGTTAAACTCACGGTCTCGTCGAGACGCGAGGTCGGCGCGCCCCCGGTGGCCTCGGCCGCACCAGGCACACGCGGCGTGCCGGTCACGTCCGTCACGGTGGTCAACCCGTCACCACCGAAGTGGCTGCGCAGCGCGTCGTGAATGCACTGGACCTCCTCGTGTGCGCGGCGCAGACGGTTGGCGGAGTCCTCGATGACTTGCACGGCGTACGCCGTCTCCGCTTCGCTTGCGAAGCAGTCGGCGGCCGCCGTCGAGTCGCTGAGGCGTCTGCGGCCGGGGTCAGCCGAAGGCGCGTCCACAAGCTGCGGGAGCAGGTGTGCGCAGAAGGCCTGCCACAGGGCAGAAAGCGACGCGGTGGCCGCCGCGTTGGCGGTCTCGCGAGCCTGCATCGCCCCAGCGTGCCCCGCGAGTTTCGCCTTGGCGATCTGGCCCTCCTCGGCGGTCGCGGCGAGGACGTCGACCAGGTAGGCGAGGCCGCCGAGGCAGTCCGCTGGAGTGCTCGTGTCCAGTCGCGCCGATTCGCCCGGTCCGATGACGGCCGCAATGCGCCGATCCACGGCGGAGAAGGCGTTCCGCACGCAGCCCTCGAGCTGTGCGAGGCCGCGCCGCTCGCTCTGGAGAGCCGCCTCAAGCTGCGACGTCGCACCCGTGGCGGCGTCACGCTCGTTCCGGGTGGCTCCGTGTGCCGCCTCCCCCTCTGCCACCGCGCGCTGCAGCTCCTTGACACGCCGCAGTAGGACATCGCGTTCGCTGTGCTGCTGCGTGACAAGCTGCGCGGCGGCATGCATCGCGACGGCGACGTCCTCGAGGGATGCCAGCTCTGGCTCCTGCGATGCGGCCAGGGCCGCAACGGCCGCTGACAGGGGTGCCGATGACTGCACCAGCGCGTTAAGCCGGTGCAGCAGCTGCGACTCGCGAGCCTCATCCTCGTCCACACGTGTCTTGAGCTCCTTCACACGAGTCTGCGCCGAGGTCAGCTGCGCACCGAGGCCCTCTGCGATGCCCGTCTGGCGGCGCATCTTCTGCACCGCGCCACGCACGTCGTGCACGACCTGCGTCCACTGCGCCTCGTCCACTGCGGCAGCCGACGCCGGCGCCGCTGCAGGAGGTGTGCCGCTCAGTGTGGCAGTGAGGTCGGCGAATGCATCGCTGGCCGTCTTCACAACCGCCTTGAGCGCACGCACCTCCTCGGCTTCGTGCCGCTCGTGGTGCCGCACCACAGACTGCAAGGCGTCGATGTCGGCGGCGGCCGTGGTGCACTGCGACTGCAGCTCTGCCATGGCGTCCGCGGCCTCGCGGGCCTCCCTTTCCAGGCGACGTCGTGCGGCGCCTTCGTCCTCCACCTCACGTGTCAACTGCGCGGCCGCGTCGACGAGTGCGGCTAGACGCGGCACACAGTCTCCCTCCTGAGCATGGTCGGGCAGCAGAATGCCGCTAAGCTCATAGGCGCCGCGGCGGTAGCAGTCGAGCTCCACCTGCATCGCCTTTGCGCGCTCCCGCGCGGCAGCGAGCTCTTCCTCCGTGCGAAGCGCAACTCGCGCGCTGTCCGCCTCGATGCGAGCCAGGGCGTCGGTCAGCTCGGTGCACTGCGAGACGAGGCGATCGTGCGCCTTGACGAGTAGCGCCGCCAGCCCCGCCTCGTGCTCCACCACCGGCAGCGGCTCACCCGCAGGCACAACACGCAGCAGGTCAGGGGCGGTGCCGGTCTCGAATGCGGTGGCGAGGGAGCGGCGGCACTCCTGCTGCACCGCAGGCAGCCGCATCGCCGCCGCCACAAGAGGCTCGTGCGCCTCCTGCAGCGTGCGGAGCTGCACCGTCTTCTGCTCGTCCTGCGCCGCCGCCGCTGTCGCCCGTGCGAGCAGGCGAGTCACGGCGCTGCTCAAGTCTCGCTGCCACGGCGCCGCTACATCGCGCACTCGCTGCGACGTCTGCGCCACAGCCAACTCGGCACGCGCCGCACGTTCTTCTGCAAGCAGTACCTCGACCTCCAGAGCATGACCGCGCGCCGCCAGCCGCGGCACCTCCCTGTCCCGCAGGTGCACCCGCTCCCGTGCCAGCGCCGCGACCTCCTCCACTAGCGACTGCGAGCCCGGTGCCGTGCCTCCGGGGTCGGCGAGCACGCTGCCCAGCTCCCGCTCCAGCGCACCAAGCCGCGCGCACTCCTTCACGTACGCCTTGCACCGCTGCAGCGTGTTCGACCCGGCCGCAAAGAAAGCGGCGCCATCGGGCACGGCGGCGGAGACTTCCTGCAGCAGGGCGGCCAGCGCGGCCACCTCCTCGTCACGGGTGTGCAACGCCTGTGCTGTGGAATGCGACCCCGCACGGAGGCCGGCAATGACAGCCACGGCGTCGCGCACGAGGTCTGGTAACGCGCTCGTCGTGGACGCGAGACACTGCTGCAGCTGGGCCTGCATCGCCTGACAGACGCGTAACGTCCCGTCAGCGAAGGTGGCGACGCAGAGGGCCGTCGAGTCGAGCGCGTGCAGGAGCTCCGCCTGCTCGTCCGCCGCGGTGCAGCGAGGCAGGCTTTCCACAGCACCCGGGCCGTCGCCAGAGCCCGCGAAAACGTCCGTGACGACCGCGGCGGCCGACAAGGCCGTCTGCATGACCAGCACCTCGCGAGCCACGGCGCTGCGCCAGTCCTCATCCGTGTTGGTTGCCTCTGCTACGCTTGCACGGAGTGCCTGCCGTTCTGCGAGAAGCGCCTCGACGGCGTCCAGCAACAGCACCGGCGTCTCAGCCCATCGCGCGGCACTCGTCGCGGGGAGACGCACGACTGGTGGGACAGTCGCACCCCCGACAGGCAGGGAGTCGCCGAGCCGCCCCGAGACACGCGACACGCTGCCCGCGCGTCGCGACGGCGACGCGTCCGCGAGCAGGACGCCGGCCTGGCGCACCGCTTCCAGCAGCTCTTCACGGGTTGCGCCGTCGCGGGAGGCGGCGCTGACGGTTGCCCCGAGCAGACGCTCCGCCTCCGCGAGAGACTGGCTGGCTCGCTCGGCACTCGCCTGGAGGGCTGTCAAGGGCACGTTCGGGAACGTGCGACTCAGGCCGGCGACCGTGTCACGGAGGAGCTGCAGCTCAGCGGACGTGGCACGTGCCTGAGTCGAGGCCCACTCTTGCACCAGCTCCCGCCGC
Organism: Zelonia costaricensis; assembly: GCA_030849075.1. Classification (NCBI taxonomy): domain Eukaryota; phylum Euglenozoa; class Kinetoplastea; order Trypanosomatida; family Trypanosomatidae; genus Zelonia; species Zelonia costaricensis. The sequence goes on from JASAOO010003536.1 coordinate 28,275, forward strand.
CGCCGCGCCTCCTTCGACTCCATAGACTTCTTCTTGTACTCGTGCTTGTAGGCGGAGACCGCGTCAGCCACCTGCTCCAGCGAACCGACCCGCCCCACCGCGGCGATGCACTTCGCAACTCGTCCCTCCAGCTGCTCCTTCGCCTCCATCGCCTCGGCGTGTGAAGAAAGTGCCGCGGCCAGACGCGCCTGCAAGGCGGCCAGCTCCACCTGTGCCGCCTCTGCCTCTCGTCCGAACTGCGCGACGTCTGCCGCGAGGGCAGCCCGCTCCTGTGCTGCGACCCCCAGTGCCGCCTCGTGCGCGCGGGCGTCGGCGAGCCGCGCCTGCGCAGCTGCGGCTCGCTGCTCCTCCAGCGCCGCGTCGGCAGCCTCCAGCGCGGCGAGGTGCACCTGCGCCTGCGCCTTGGCCTCTTTCCACCTCTGCTCCGTGGCCTCGAGGTTGGCGCGCAGCTCGCCGTGCTCCTCCGTGAGGCGAGCCAGCGCGGCGTCGGCGCGCCGATGCTCCGCAGCGCGCTGCTCGCACGCTGTCGAAACCGCCGCCAACCGCGTCTCAAGCGTGCCCAGCTCCGCGCGAGCGTCCGCCACAGCCGGAGCGGTGCACGCGCGCAACAAACGCACAAACGCAGTCGCCGCCGCATCGCCACGGTCGGGTGCGCTCTCGGGGCGCGGCACCGTGGCGCTGACCGAGTCGGCAAAGCCACCGCACAGGCGCACCACGGCATCGACCTGCTGCGCCGCGATCGCGGCTGCGGCTCGGTGCACCTCGCCCACCTCCTCTCCGCGACGCAGGGCCGCCTCCAGTGCACCACAGCGCTCCTCCAAAGCCGCTGTCGCACGCTGATGCTCGCCATCGTCCCCTGCACGCGCCTCAGCATCGCGCTTCTCCTTCGCTCGTGCGTGTGCAAGACCGCGCTCCAGGTCATCCACCCGAGATCGAACCGCGTCACAGAGCCGAACCAGAAGCTCCTGTGGCGTCGCGGGGGCCGCGGCATCCTGCACGCCCTCCGCCAGCGGGTGGAGCACCGAAAGGGCGCGGTGCAGCGCCTGGGAATGCCGATGAAGCTGCTCATGCGCAAGTGATGTGGCGTCCGTCAAGGTTGATTGGGCTTGCTCAGCCGACACACCCACCGATGCCGCGGCAGCTGCGTTGCCTTGCTCGACGTCGGCATGGTATTCGGTGTGAGCAGCAGATCGAAGGACAGCGCTGCAAGACTCGACCACGCGGCAGAGCGCGTCTCGCTGCTTGATTGCCTGTGCCAACGCACCTTCCAGCTCCGCAGCTGCCCGTAGCCGAGCAAGCTCCGCACACACTTGCTTTGCCAAACGAGGTAGTTGCGAGTCGTCTGTGGCGGGCCGACCCTGAGTGCTGTCGCCACCGCACGCCTCACTGAGCGTTCGCAGCGTCGTCGTTATGATGGCCTTCAAGCTTTCCTGCAGATCCAACGACTCCGCCACGGCACCGGACAAGGCTCGACACGACACGCGCACGGACCCGTCCAGCGGCATCGCTGCCCCGGCGCGAGGAGTCGCCGCAGCCCCCTCCGAGCTCTCTCCCTCCGCGTCAGCGCCCCGCAGAGCCGCAGAGCTGTCTCGCATCACCCTCCCGCACTCCTGAGCGAGCTGAGAAAGGTCCGTGATCGCCTGCGCCTGAACGACGCTCTCCGCTGAAAGCCCGCGCGCCATATCGTGGCCGTGCCCTAGAGTTGAAGCGAGACAAGCGAGCGAGCGGAAATCCGCCGCTGCACCTGCTCCCAGCTGGCCCCTCTCGCGCAACAATCCGTCAAGCCGGCGGAACGCCATCGCCACGGCAGGGTCCTCATGCCACACAGCTTCCTTCTCCAGACCCGCAACAAACTCCTTTAGCTTCGTGTGCGACGCGAGCACCGCTGACAGCGACGATAGCAGGGATGTCGGAGTACAGGAAAGAACCGTACAGGCGCCGGCGATCAGCGCCACACTTTCCCCAGCTCCGTGCAAGTACGGACTACTCGCCAACGCAGCATTGACTAATGCGTTCCGTTCTTCAGCCTCCGCCGTCTCCAGAAGACTAGTGCTGAGTGCCCCATCTTGCAGGCTCATCGTCACCGAGACAGTCCGAAGCCTTTCGTCGCGGTCGGCGCGCAGCTGCTCCTGCTCCGTGCTCGCTGCCTCCAGCGCAGCCGCAAGCCGCTGCTCCAGCTGCTGCACCTGCTCCTGCAGACCCGCAACGTCCGCCTGCAGTGCGCGCTCGCGCTCCGCAGCCTCGGCAGCCGCGCGCGCAACAACGGCGCCAACGGGCTCCTCGGCGGCAGCGTCCACGCCAAGCGACGCAAGCGCTTGAGCTGTTGTACTTGTGAACTCAGAAACAAGCGCTTGCGAGTGCTGGAGGCGTGCTGAAAGTTCTTGGAGGGCGTGCTCCTGTTGCAGTTGAAGCTGCTGCTGTGCTTCGAGCTGGGCAGAGCGGCTCTGGAGGCCTTGAATGTAGCTAGCCAAGTCTGCTTCACCGCAACTCTCCGCGAGCGTCGCGTACTGTGCCGCCTTGGCACAGACGGAGGCCAAGAGCGGTGGTAGGTGTTCTATATCCTCGTCGCTAGGCAGTGCAGGAGCTGCAGGTTGTTCTGTGGGGGTCTGCTGTGAAGCTGCCGCGTCGCGATGTCGAGGTTCTATGAGCTGTTGCTGTATCGTTCCCCAGAGCTTCGCCAGCTGGCCATGCTCAGATTTCATCTGAGCGAGCACGTCCACCCTGGCAGCAGCCCCGGGCTCCGCCGAAGGCGCTGCGTAGACGCTGGACGTTTCGTGCAGGAGACTCTGGTAGGCGTGCGCGACGTGGGTGATGAGCTCCAGCAGCGACCCATCCGCGCTCGCTGTCGCGGTGAGGGGCACCACCGTCTCGAGGGCCCATTCGTAGAAGGCCTGTAGCCGCTGGGCAACGACTCCGCTCTCAAGGTGCGTCTCGCGTGCGCTGGTGGCGAGCAGCGCCGCAACCTTGTGCAGGGCCGCCTCGCCCTCTCCCGAGCCCGGCTCGTCCGGCCCGGCTGCGATTGCAGTGTCTGTAGTGGAGTTGGCTGCCTGCGTCGCCTTGAGCCTCTCTGCGATGTCGGCCTCTGCCGCGTTCGTGAGCGGGGCGTTGGTGGGGAGCAGCACGGTCCCGCGGGGAATGGCGGACTGCAGTGCCGCCACTTTCGCTTGCAGCACCGTCACATCCTTCTCCCACCCCTCCTTCGCGGCGAGGAAGTTGCGCTTCAAGTTGGCAATGTCCTCATCCCGCTCCTGCCGCAGCGCGTCCAGCTCCGTCATCACGTCCTCCAGCTCCTGCTGCTTCTCGCGCGCGGCAGTGCGCTCGTGCTCGAGGGCTTGAATGGCCTCGATGTGCGCCACAGACACCACCAGACGCTGCATTCCGGCAGAAGCGTGTGAAGCGCCGGTGCTGTGGCGACTCTCTCCAAAGGAGCCACCAGCGCCGTGAAACGCGCCGGACGCCGCACTGTTGTCTACGGGAACTTCACCACGCAGCGCCGTCAGGAAAAAGTTGCGCACAGACGCGTACTCGCGGTACTGCGAGCGCAGCATGTCGTGTGCGCCGTCAGCGAAGGCGAGCATGAGCTCCTCGAAGCGCCGCGAGAGCTGCTTGGTCCGCCGGCCGGCATCGAACTGCTCCTGCTGAAGCGCCTCCAGCTCCATCTCTTTCCGGTTGAGCGTGTTGCGCACTTGGTTCAGCTCCAGGGAGGCACTCTGGGGCAGGGCAGCAGCGCCGCCCATTGCACCGTTTGCGAGTTCCATCTTGAGCTTGGCGATGTCAGCGTTGGCGCTGGTCAACTCGTCGAGAAGGACGGCGAAAACGGTCTCGACCTGCTGCGGGAGCGACGCGCGCTCCTGCTGGATGGCCCGTTCCCGGTTCGCCTCCTTCGCAAGACACAGGGCGCTGGAGTGCACCTCCGCGGTGAAGCGCTGCACCGCGTCGCCGCACGCACGCTCGAGCTTTGCCGACTCTGCTGTTGCCGCGTTGGCGAGGTGGCGCTCTGCCTTGGCCGTGGCCCCGCTGGCCGTCAAGTCCTTCGGCGTCGGCTTCTCTCGCAGGCGCTCGAGGTACGTGTGCAACGTGTCCGGCGACATCTTCGTTGCGGGCAACTCGCGTCCCTCGACGAGCGAGCCCACCTCGGCGGCCACCGCCTGGTACTGCTCCAGCTCCACGCGCAGGTTGCTCGCCTGCGAGCGCATTTCGTCAAAGCGCTTCTCCATGCTGCCGGCGCGCCTGACTGGCCGGGCCCCTGCCGCGGCCACCAACGGCGACGAGACCAGCGAGCTCGAGCTCGCGTTGTCGTCCGCCGCGGCCGCTGCGGTTTTCGGCGGCACCACCTTCATGGCGGGCCGCATGTCCTGCTCGATGGCATGCAGCACCAACTCAGCGCGCGCGTCCCAGTCGACGCCGCCGCTGCCTACCGCCGTCTCGAAGACGCTGGCGCTCGCGACCTGCAGCGAGGGGTCCGACAGGTGTGCAAAGTCGTTGAGCAGCGCCACGCATCGGTTCCTCCACACGTCGAGCAGGCGACCGTCTCCGCCGCTGCCGCCGCCGCCGTGCTTGCTGTCACGATCGTCGTCGCTGGAGGTGGTGTCGTCGTGGTCGGGTGCCCCTCCGGTGGGGTCCTCCTCCTTCGCCGGCCGACGCTCCCGCCCTTCGATGTAGCGCTCGTGCACCGGCGGGCACTGGTACATGTCCGCGAACTTCTTCCATATGGAGAAGTCTTGCTGGTCATCGGTGCAGAGCACGATGCGCTCGCGCTTGCCCAGCGTCAGCGTGTTCACGGCCGTGTTGTCACGCAGAAACTCGAGCACGAGGTAGTAGTACGTCGCCGCCAGCGGGTCTTTGGCGACCCGGCGACGTGCGGCTGCAGCCGCGGCAGCCGCAGACGGTTCGCCTCCGGTGGGCTTGGGGTGGTGCGTGAACCACGCGACTCGCTTCATGCTGCGGAACGCGATCTCCTTGATCTGCTTACCCTGTGTGCTGCGCGACGAGTAGGCGCAGAAGCGGTCCTTCTCGATGGTGATGAAGTTCTTGAGGCCGCGTCCGGCACCCACCTTGCTTGGGCGGGCGCTGTCCGCGCAGAGCCACATCTCGCCCGCAATGCTCATCGCCGCATCGCTCATGTCCTCCATGAACGACATGACGCCGGCAGCGAAGGCAGCAGCCCTGCACCCAGAGGCGGAGAGACGAATTACGTTCACGCGCCTTTTGCCTGCGCGGGAGGAGAATGAGTGAGAAGAAGTCGACTTTGCGCTCGTTGATGGGGCACCGTCCCACAGGACTCAGCCCAGCCTCGAGCAGCAGGAGAGGCGGACTCAGGGTACAGATACAGGGAAGCAACGATGCGGCGGTAGAGGAAAGAGAAAGGGGGGGGGGGTGTTTGAAGCACGCGCCTGCACAGGCAACAGAGCGCGCGCTGGGCAAACGGGCGTACCCGTGCGTGTCCTCCTGACAGCGCGCACGAGAAACGGTCTAGCGAGGCGTGAAATGTAAAAGAGAGACAGAGAGAGATGCAGCAGGTGGCGCCTTTTTTCTTTCCTGTTTGCGCTCTTGTGGAAGACGGCGCACCTCGGTCAGGGTGATGGGGAGAGGGGCGCGCAGACACACGACGGGACAGCGGGCAATTCGGAGCCGAGAAAAACAAAAAAAGGGGAGAGGAAGTGAGTGTGACAGGTGCGCAAGTGGGGGTGGAGGGAAAGGAGAAGCGATCAAAGCAGCAGTGACGTGCCCGGAGGTGAAAACCGCCCTTTCAGGCGCAGACGAGAAAGGGGAGATTGGGGGGATGGGGGGGGGGCCCGTTGTGGTACAGCAGCGGGGAGAATAAAGGAGTGGAGCCGTGAACCTGATGGCAAGGACGGACGCGGTAAGGAGGGCCGGGGTACCGCAGGCCTTTTCTTTGTTGTTGTTGGCTCCTACGCTGCTGATCGACCGTCCCGGTAGTGGACGCGTGCGCGCCGGCGCGCGAGCTGGCAAAAAAAAAAAAAAAGAAGGACTCGCCTTTGACTGCCGTTCCGTGGCACACGCTCTCTCGCGCTGATGTGCCTTTTCTCTCCAATCTGCACCGCCCTGCGTCCAGCGCGCCGTTTTTTTTTCTTCTTTTTTGACGTCCAGGCGGTGCAGAGACGGTGCACGCACGACCCCGGGCAACGTGGGAGGGGCAGGGGTATGGGGGTTTGGTCTATCCGTGTAATGGCCCTATGTAACAAGAATGTAGTAGTGCAAGATCTCACTGCCGCTCGTGTGTGTTTGTGTGTTCGTGTGTCCCCGCGTGCGCGTACGGCGCACAAGAATAAGAAGGGAAACGGCGAAACGACGTGGATACTGCTGTGCAAGGAAAGAAGAAAAGACGAGCAGTGACGTGGTTTAGGGTGGGGGGGGGGAGGTTCAGCGGGTAGTTGGGTGGAAGCGGGGGAGGGGGGAGGGCACCAGCACATCGCACCACACCAGCTGTGCAGAGTGCCGGTCACAGAGAGAGAGGGGGGGGAACAGAAAGCGAGGAAGACGAGCAAGTAGGTAAAGGCGAACCCAGAAGACTGGTGGGGTGTGTGTAAGCGAGGTGCACCTGCTGAGTCCACCGCTTTCGCCGACCGTTACGTGCGCGAGGCAGTGACGCACGAGAAGACGTCGCTACTTCCCTTTTCTCAACAATGCATGACAGCGCGCAGAGCGGAGAGAGAAGCTCAATGCGCCGCAGAGCATCTGTGATACGCAGATGAACGATTGTGGACGGGGTTGCCGAGCCACGACAGTCGCTGCGCTGGGCCAAGCACGACGGAAATAGAGGAAGGCAGACCATGCCGTGTCATTGCGAATCGTTCCCACAGAGCGCACGCAGCGGCTCTGGCTTAAAACTCATTCATTTTCCTATTTCGCGTTTTACACAAGCCTTCGTTGGTAGACTGGGGGTCATTACCGGAGAGCTTGCCTCTCCTGTCTCTCCCGGCGGGGATGGGGAGAGGGGGCACGTGGAAGGGACGGGAGGGCTTCGCATGTTTGCTTGCTTTCTTCATTGTCCTCGTAGTCCTCTTCCGCGGCCATCACACTCGGCGAGCACAGCGATTCGTTTGCGGTGGAGGGGAGGGAGGGAGGCGCCGTGTCTTCTTTTGTGTGTGTGTGTGTGTACCGCCGTAGCGCTCTACGGTTGGGAGGGAGGGGGGGGCAAGACGAGGGCAGCGCACGCGGATACAGACACACACACGGACAGACATGTACGGAGAGGACCAGAAGAACGGCGAGGTGGGCGGGAGTGATGGGCAACGTGTTGCAGCTCACGTGCGCCGCCTGCAGCGCCCGTTCGCATGGTGCGGCGGCGGGTGCTCAATCAAGCAAGACCCTGGTGCGCAGGAACTCAGGCGGCAGTCGACGGAGGCTGCTCCCCCGCGCTCGCCACCGCCGCCTCAGCTTCGGTACTAGGCGCCTCCTCACCCGCTGGTAATGGCGTCGCTGCTGCCGCCGCAGCCGCCGACTGCATCGTGACGCGGACCGTGACACGAGGCGGCGCCGCGCTGTCCGCCACCTTGCCCACGCCCTCGCCGGACTGGCGCGGATCGGGGGTCGCCTCAGCGGACGCAGGGGCATCGACGCGGCCATGCTCCGACTCCTCGCTGGCGTCAGCGCCGCTCTCCTCTTCCCCTTCCTCCTCGTCGTCGCTGCCGCTGGAGCCGGTGTAGCTCGACTCGTACGAGCCAGACGACGCCGACGACGACGCGTCCTCGTCACTGGCGCTGTCGGAGCCCGTGTAGCTGGTCTCGTCCTCCGCGCTAGAGCTGGCGTCGTACATGGTGACGGCGGCCGCCGCGGCGTTGATCTCCTCGATGGGCCGGCGCAGGAGGCCCTCGGTAGGCGATGTCGCCCAGTCTGGTAGCGCCCCGCACCCGCGCACGGAGGGGCCAAGCAACTGCGAGAGGGTGCCCAGCTCCTGCCCGGCCCGCTCGGCGTATGGGTCGCTAACGTCCGGCAGCGGCTTGTCGCGCAGCAGGGCCGTCCGCACCGCGGTGAAGGTGTCGCTCTGCCGGTCGAAGGTTGCCTCGGTAAGCCGCTCCTCGTCGCGGATGCTGTAGTCGTCGTCGTACTTGGCCAGCTCCGCGACGTAGTGGTACACGCTCCGGAAGCGGTCGGCCAGCTCGCTGTTGCCCTGCAGGTGGACCCAGACCTTGCACCCCAGCGTGAGCACCTCCCGCTTAACCTCCGACGTGAGGCTGCCAAAGCGCTTCGCGAACACGCGGAAGCAGTCAGGCGCGGCGGCGGCCATCGAGGCGTGCCGTGCAATGTTCTCGCCGGCGAGCCACAGAATCGTCGCCACGGCCGAGGGCTCCGTCACGCGCTCCTCCATGATGTCCAGCGTGAGCTGGCAGGCGAGCCGCGATATGCGCACAGGGTCGCTGCCCTGGAGCACCAACAGCCGCAGCACCGCCACTGCCTCCGCGACCACGGCTGGCGAGCTCGCCGCGCTCGACAGCAGCGGCGTGACCAGCCGAATCGCATGTGTGGCGAAGGGCGGGTGCTGCTGCACCACCTGCGCGAGCCCTTGCACCGCCTCCACCACCGCCGCCTCGTTGCACTGCTGCAGGTACGAGCGGAACTCCCGGTGCACCTCGGTCGAGTTGCCGGGCGTCACGAGGTGGGCGAGAATGCGCAGCTTCACGTGCCGCACATCCGCCGCGTCCAGCGGCAGGACGAAGAAGCTCTGCAGGTAGGGCAGAAAGGGGTCTCGCGACAGCTGCCGCAGCAGGGCGTAGATGATGTGCAGCACGACAATGGAGCCCTCGGCACAGGTGCTGAGCAGCCGCATCACAGGTCGCACACACGCCTCCTGGAAGCGGTGCGTGCCGCAGTGCCGCAGGAGGGCAATCGCCGCGACGACCACGGCGCTGTTCATGCTCCGCAGCAGCTGCCGCGCCGCGTTGAGCAGCAGCAGCAGGTCGGGGTCGATGAGCGCGTCCGCGGCGGCGTCGGTGGCCCTCCCGGCGCGGTTGCCGCCTGCCGCCCCGCTGTAGGTCGACCGCGACGAGGACGTGGCGTCGTCGTCATCGCTGCCCGCGCCGTCCTCGCTCGAGCTGCGGCCACCGGTGTTGTGGTCGCCGCTGCGTGCCGCGTACGGGCCGGCGGGGTCGACAAAGTGTAGCCGGGCGTAGCGCAGCATGAGCCGCAGCAGCACCACCTGGTCCCACGCATCGCAGTCCTTCATGACGCCGCACAGCCGGCGGTACACGGGGTGCACCAGCGCCCACTCGTCCGCGCAGATGTGGCTGTAGGCAACGGCGGCGGCGCCTACGACGTCGGGGCTGCGGTCGGTCAGGAAGATGCGCAGCAGCTGCCGCACGCCGTCGCGGTCGAGGTCCTGGCGCGCCACGGTGTGCATCTGCACGAGAGCGAGCGCGGCTGTCTTGCGCACGACCGGCGCCATGTCCGCGGCGCACTTGCGCACCGCCACCATGACCACCGGCTGAATGGCCGGAATGCGCAGGGAGGCGAGCATGCGGAGGGCGAGGGCGCGGACGTGCATGCTGGGGTCCAGCAGGTCCTTCTGAAAGGCCGAGATCGACAGCAGCGTCTCATTCGGACAGTCCTCGGCGTAGTAGACAATGAAGACGTACATGAGCTTGCGCAGCTCAATGGACGGGACGTGGATGTTCTTGACGACGTCCGGAAAGAAGTGGCGCATATCGCTGCCCTTGCACATCTGTGCCACAATCGTCTTCATGCCATCGCGCTTGTCTTGCAGCGACTCGGAGGCGAGGCTGCGGCGTAGGTCGTCGATGCGGGGGGCGACGGAGAAGAACTGCCCATCGCCAGCGACGATGGCGCGTGCCTTGTTGAAGACCGAGCTCGTGCTGCTCGCGTACTCCCACGCCCGCTCCGTGACGAAGGTGGCCTGCTCGATAAGCGCCGCGCCGTTCATCTTCTTTTTTTTTTTTTGCAGCAGGCGTGCGGCGACGGCAAAGAGAAACAAAAAAAGGGAGGTGAAGAGGTGCCGCAACCGAGGAGAGAGGGGGTGAGCGGGAGAGCCTTTGGTGAGGAACGGCGAAGGTGGAGGAGGAGTGCGGTGAAGCAACCCGTGTGAGAGAGAGGCGGAACACGAGCTGTGTGGATCGGGCTGGTGGCAGATGCAAGGTTGGTTGTGAGGACAACTACCTGCCGCCAACCCAAGCACACCGTCGTGACAGCGTCAAGTACGGCAAAGGAAAGCGACGCCTTTTTGGGGGGAGGGGTGGAGGCGCGGAGCTGTGCACGCTCTGATGGTCGCGCCTTCGCTGACGAGCCTTCACGCACACCCACAAAGGGAATGGCAAGCGCACGCCCTGTGACGCTCACAAAGGCGCGTCCGGTGCGTGTATATGTGTGTCTGTGTGTGTTTGTATGGGTGCTGCCCTGCCGGTGACTTCGACCACGTGACAGCGCGGAGGGGACCGTATAAGAAGAGGCTCGCTTCAGTAAGGCGGTTGAGCACGTGCCGAACGCAGCACAAAAAAAAAAAAAGAAGAACGAGGACGTGCGCACGTGTGCGACGAACACGTCAAAGGGGACGGTGCAAGAGAACCGAGTGAGAGGAAAGCGCCGCAGAGGGTACGCCGAAAAAAAGAGAAGCCGAGAGGGGCATCAGCGGTGTATGACGTGCAGACACAAGCGTGTCCGCTATTCGACGAAGAGTGCTCTATAAGTCCACACAGCGACTCGGGCAGGGCTGAAACTGGGGGGAGGGGGTTAAGGGCGACACGGACGGGGTTGCCGTCGCAGCGAGCTGTGCTGCTCTAATCCTCTTGCTTTTTGTTTTTTACCTGTGCGATGTGTGTGAGGAGGACAAAGTCCGTGACCGAGCGCTGTGGAGCTACCGAAGCAGAGAGAGAAAAAAGGGAAAGCAAGTGGCGGGGCGCAACGCACGTCTTCTGTCCGCTGCGTCGACTGTGCCCTGTTTGCCTGTTTGTTTGTTTGCCTTCTTCGTACGTCCGATGCAGCGCTACAACTCGTCCACATCGATGACGCACTGATCCGGGTGCGCATCGGCCACGGCGGCACTGCCCTTCGCCGAGCCCTCCATCCTTGCCGCGGTGGCGGCGGGGCAGCTGCCAGGTGAGTCCAGTGGCGGGCCGCGCTTGCATCCTGCCACCGATTCTGCATCAGTGCCCAGCGCCTTCTCCGCGGTGAGCACGTTCGGTCGCTCGACCGGGCTGGCGGAGTGCGGCGCCGTCGGCTTCTTGACCGCTGCGGCCGCGAAGAAGGTGTGGAGGCCAACCGGCGGGCGGTACATGCACTTGTGGTCCTCGGCTACCTTGCCGGGCCGCGGCTGCAGCTGCGCGCTGGCGGCTCCAAGAGCGGTGAGGTCGAGCACGAGGCCCACCCCGATGTGGTCGCTGAACTGCGGAGGTGTGACGAAGAGGCCCGTCGAGGGCAGCCCGCGGCAGCACAGCTCGCGTGCCGTCTCACTCAGTGCCGGCATCCCCGTGCCGTCGAAGGGCGCCGGTGGGTAGGCGCCACCCGCCATGGTGCGCGCCACCCCGTCACGGTACCGCGCGCCCTGCACCTCGCCGTAGAAGGCGTCCGCCCCACGCTGCTCGCTTGGGTGGCCTGGCAGGACGGTGTTGTTGGCTGTCTCGGCGCGGCACACCACGGCAGGCAGCAGCGTCGCGTCGACGAGGATGTAGTCCAGCCGCGTGCCCTCGTTCTCCAGGCGGCGGTTGCGCGACTGGTCCCAGCACGTGTACGGGCACGGGCAGTACGGGTGGAGCTGCGGGTGGTGCACCTCGCGCAGGAGCAGCCGTTCCTGCTCCGCTGCGGTGGTCGCCTGCGCAGAGGTGCACGCCCGCACAATGCTCTCCGTGAGGAGAAACGAGTCGAACATGCGCGCTGCCGAAGCGCCGGGCTGCTGAGGCGCGACGGAGGGGACGACGACTGTCGACGAGGACCATGGCAGCCGCTGCGGCATCGGCGCGGTGGAGACAGGGAGGGGGAGGCGCAGGAGACGACTCATGAACTCTGCCGAGGCGTCTGCGTGCGGGGCAAGGCCGCAGTAGTGCACCACGGCATAGAGCTCGTTGTTTTGGGTGCAGGCGAAGCTCTTCACGTGCTCCGACGCGTAGGCGCAGCGGAACCCAACGTCGTAGAGGGCCTGCAGCGGCACCGGCGGGGTGTCGTAGTTAGGACCGCCCCGGCCACTGCCCTTGCTCGTCTGCGCCAGAGCTGCGCACAGGCGCTGCAGGGCGTCGCGGTCGATGCCGTCGCCGTCAACGACGACCTCAGCATCGACAGACACCACACTCGCGCCGGCCGTTGTGGCGGGCAGCGACGTTGGCGACGAGGGCGGCGAGGCGGAGGAGGAGGCGGCGGTCAGCGTAGACGAGGCTGAGCCCAGCTCCCTCGTACCGCCACGATCGAGCGAGTCGGCCAACTCCTGCGCCTGCGCGCAGAGGTGATTGGTGATCATGTTAGACACCCGCTGCAGCGCCGCCTTGGGCAGCTGCGGGCACGCCTCGGCCCACGCCGCGTCCGACACGGTGGCCGCCCGTGCCTGCAACTCGAGCAGCGTGCCGAGGTGAATGCGGCGGAGCGACCACGCGGCGTCGTAGGCGCGGTAGGTCATGTTCAGGTCGCCCACCAGGATGACCGGCTTCCCTGTCTCGCTGCGCAGCTGCTCCATCTTCGCTTCCAGGGCGTGGAGGAAGCGGAACTTGAATGCATGCCGGGCTCCGCCGCGGGCGTTGGGCACGTAGACGTTCACGAGCACAAACGCGCTGTGGTGAGTGACGACGACGCGGCCCTCGTCGTTGAGGTCGTCCTGCGCAAAGGGCTGGTTGTCGCAGCGCCACGTCAGGCCCTTGCGCGCGAACGTCACGACGCCGTTGAAGCCGCGGTGCTGCCGGCCGCTAAACGACCAGAATGACTCCCAACCGTCGACGCCATCGTTGCTACCGCCACTGCCGCCGCCGCCGCCGCTGCGGCTGCCCTTTCCAGCTGCGCCGCCAGCGGTGGCCTTGGCGCGCGCCGCTGAGAGTCGCATCAGCGGCGCCACAGCGGGGCGGCGGTTCAGCGGGACGTCACTGGCGCCCATGTCCACCGGCGAGGCGCTCAGCTTTGCCAGCGTGCCCTTGCACTCCTGCAGGCATATGATGTCCGCCTCAGTGCACGCGAAGAAGTCGGCGATGCTGCCGAAGCTCTCGCGGATCGCCTGCGAGGTGGACGACCAGCCAGCCACGTTCCAGCTAAGGAGGAACACCATGACAGCGCTGGGGAAAGAGAAAGGAGGCGGTCAACTGCACTTGGCAGACGCCGCTGCGGTGCACCGATGACAGACGGGCGAAGAACAAAGCCCGCGTGAAAAGCTTGTGCAACGCGCACTTCTGTTCTTCTCGGCCGATCCAGCGCTTCTACGGCGCCTGTCAGGCCAAACAAGCCAAACCCCAAAAAAAAAAAAGAAGAGGGGGGCGAGCAGCTCTCGCTCTATGTGGGTGGTGTGCGCAGCTGTGGTCCCTGTGAAGAGGGAGACTGGAAGAGCGCTGGAGCTCCTAGAAGCAGCATGCGTGGGTCGAGCACGCGTCAAGAGGGGTGAGAGTTAGGTATTTGAACAAAGAGGAATGCGCGCCGCGAGGGGGGTACGGGGACAAAGGCGTGTGCCCGCGGAGAAGTAGCAGCGCGGAGTGGAAGTTGATCAGAGCTCCAGAAGACGCCGCAGTGCCGGAACGCCTCTCAAGTGTTCGCACTTGCTGTGCCAATGCGTCTTGCTTTTCGTTGTTCGTCTCATTCGAGAGGGAAACACAAAGGTGGTGTGCTTGTCTCTTTATCCTCCTGTTGTTGTTTGAAGCCTCGCTTTTCTTTTGTTTCGCGCGACAGCTTGGGATCACCATCATCAGCAGCAGCAGTGAAATGCCGATCGCACACCGCGGGGCCCAGGCAGCAGCGGGTGGGCAAGCAGCACGAGGGTTGAGAAAAAAACGCCGGCGCACAGCCGTCCGGGCCCTCCGTCGACTCTCGACGACACGCTGATGGTCTGCGTGTGCGTAGGCGCGTGTGCGCGTATTCCCTCTTGTGTGTGTATTTCGTTTGGCTTCTGTTTGTCAGTGGGGAGGAGGGCGAGAATGCACTCGTGCACAGCCGCGTCGATGCACCGCGGCCTGCGAAGCAGATTCATTCCGCCATAGTCTGCCACTACACGCAGACGCAAGGGCGAAAGCAGCCAGCGACAACACCGCCTCCAGCGCTCTCCGCCCTCTGCCATTCCACCGCGAGTTGCCCCGCCCCCGCCCCCCTCCCCCTTCACAATCGCCGTTTCAGCTCATCCTTGAAGCGATCCAGGAAGGTGCCCGAGCCAGGGGTCGCCGCGCCAGAGTGCCCACCGCTGCCGGAGCCGCCGGACGCCGCCAGCCGGCTCGTGTTGTTGTTCTCCATGAACACGTAGTAGTTCTTGTGCAGCCGCACCCAGCGCAACCGCACGGTGGCACTACAGCCAGAGAGAACGCCGTCACTGGCAAGCTGCTGGATGCCCGGCAGCAGAAAGCGATACACCAGAGTTGGGGTGACGACGGCCGACCTGATGACGCTGTTCAGCAGCGCCTGCAGCACCAGCATTGTCTCCTCCCACGCCTGCACCGCGCCGTCGCCGCCCTCGCCGGACACCCCGCCGGCCCCGTCCGCGTTGGACGTGGCCGAGGCCTCGGCAGGCACGGTAGCGGCGCCCTCGCGCGACACCCGCTCCACGAAGTCCTCGGCCAGGCGGTCCATGAGGACGGAGAGCTGCGGGTAAAGAAGCGCCTCGCGCGGCTCCGCCGGCATGCGGCCCATGAGCTGGTCACACTGCTGCAGGAGGCGCCGCGTGAAGCGGGAGGTACACCCGGCCACGTCCGCCACGCGCAGCACAGGTCGGATCGCCCGCTCCTGCGCACGCGGCTCCGTGAGCGCGATGGACGCGGAGAGGATGCCGGACAAGGCGGCCTCCTGCACCGTGGGCTGCTCGTCACGCAGCAGCGGCACCAGCGGCTCCAGCAGCAGCGCCACCTTCAGTCGCTCATTCGTCAACAGCGCGCACGTGTCGTGCACGAGGACGACCGCCGTGAGTCGCAGCCGCACCGCCGGCGAGGCGACGAGGAAGTCGACGAGCGAAGAGATGCCAGACGCCATCTCGTGGCTCTCTATCGCGAACGGGGCGAGAGCGACGACGCCGTGCACGCACGCCAGCAGGGCTGGGGAGCGCGGGCAGGCGAGGTCCTCGGCGCTGAGACAGATACAGCGAGCCACGATGGACAGACTCCCTGCCTGAATCTGCGCAGGGCTAAACGAGGCGGAGGTGGACAGCGTGGAGGCCGCGGTTGGAGCCGGCCCGGTCGCAGACGCGCCGCCGCTCTCCGCCCTCTCTGCGGCTGCAGCACCGCCTGCGCTGTTTGACGGCAGCGCCACCGCGTCTCCGCAGAGAAAGAGAAGGAAGGAGAAGACGAAGAGCTGCCGGCCGCGCTGCCCATCCTGCGGGCTCAGCGAAGCGTCCACCGCGGCTGGTGGCGGCGCTGGTGTTGCTGCCCTGCCCGAGCCCGCACTCGAGGGTGCCGGCACCCCGGCCGTCGCGTCGAGGGCGAGGGCGCTCTCGAGGAACCGCACCACCTCGTGCCACGCCTCCGCACCGAGCAGGGGCACAAGAGAGGCCAGGGTTGCGCAAAGGGCACAGAGCGGGCCGCTGAGCCTGGCGCTTGGCTCGGTGGCGTGCTGGGCGGCAGCCTCGCTGCCAGCCACTGGCGAGGCGAAGCGGACCTTGGCGAGGAGGACAGCCAGCATGTTGTAGGCGGTGGGCAGCACCACGTCCACGTAGGTCCAGGTGAGCGACGACGCCGTCGTGGGCCCGTCCGTCGCAGGCGCCGCGGCAGCAACCGGTGCGGAGAGTTGGCCACCACCCCCACTGCCACCGTCGCCACGCCCCTCTGCCTCGCGGCAGTGCAGCGCCTCAGCTGCCACGCACCGCAGCGCCGTGTGGAGGAGCTGAATGAGGGTCATGACGTTGCTCAGCGACACGGCCGCCGCCATGGACGCGCTGGCATCGTCGGCACTGCCCTTGCGAGCCTCCTCATTGCCCACCGCCCCACTCACCGTAGGTCCGCTGCCGCCGCCCCGGTTCGAGCCACCCCGGACAAGCAGCAACTGTGTCGCCTCCATCCCAATCACGGTCAGCAGAAGCGGAGCAAACTGCGTCAGCAGCACGCCGTCGCGCAAAAAGATGGGGTAGAGCACCTCGCACAGCTGCGTCTGGGCCGCATGCCGCACCGTGCGACTGCTGCCGTCCGTAGCAAGGTGCACCAGCAGCTCCATGATGAGGGTCTTCTGCGT
Organism: Zelonia costaricensis; assembly: GCA_030849075.1. Taxonomy (NCBI): domain Eukaryota; phylum Euglenozoa; class Kinetoplastea; order Trypanosomatida; family Trypanosomatidae; genus Zelonia; species Zelonia costaricensis. Next base: position 44,574 of record JASAOO010003536.1, read on the forward strand.
GGCGGAGAGGCCGACAGGAGCATCGCCGCCGGCTGAAGCGGTGTGCGCGGCGTGGGAGGGGCTCGTGACCACCCCGGTGTGCGGCCCCGGTGCCGCGTGCGGGGCGGCAGCCATGGCGTCGGCCGGCGCCGCGGACTCGCCCCAGAGCAAGGAGAGACAGCGAGGCAGCTCGCGGCGGACGGCCGAGGTGTCATCCTCGCAGAGCGGACGCAGAAGTCCCTGGCAGAGCGAGTACCGCACCTGCGGAGAGCGGCGCAGAAGCGGGGCCGCCGCTGCGGCGCAGTCCAGCGCGAGCAGCCGCCGCTCAAACACCTGCGCATTGACCAGGGTGTAGAGCTCTGGAATGAGCTCCTGCTCCAGCGTCCGCGGTGGCGCCTCCTGCGCCACACGCAGCCACTCCTGCACGGTGGCGAGTCGGTGCTCCATGGTGGGGCGCTTGTAGAGTGTCAGCATCATGTGCCGCGCGGCAGCCCGGATGGTGCTTGCCGCGCCTAGCACCGCAACGATGCGCAGCAGCGGCAGAAGAATGTCCTTGTGCATCGGGTCCACGGAGCCGGTGAGGGTCTGCAGCCGCTCCGCTATGATGGCGACGGTCTGCCGCAGCTGGACGTCCAGCTCGCGGTCGCGAGCGCGCAGTCGCGTATTGGCCTCCTCAAGCGCGAGCGCCTGTCTCTCCGCGATCGCGCGTGCCAGCTCGCTGGGGTGCCCGGCGTAGTGCAGGTAGCGGGTGCGGAAGTCCGGATTCCAGCGCTCCAGCAGTGCGAACGTGGCCTCCTCGCCGGCGAGGTCGGCGTACGCGGCGAGTGCCTCACACACGCCCTCACCCAGCTCCCCCTCCAACCCGCTTCGCTCACGCTGCGCAGCATTTAGTCCGCGCGTTTCCGGCTCTGTCGCAGGCGAAGAGACCCTTGCGCGGTGAGTGCTGGCGTCAAGTGCGGCCAGCTCCGTGGTGAGAGCAGCGTGCGTGGCTGTGAGGCCGCGGCTGCTGAGCCACCGCAGCACGTCACTCTCGGAAAGCTCCGTTGCCGCGCCTGGCTGCGGGGGTGCCGCAGTGCTGCTCATGACAAGCTGGGTCGCGGTAAAAGACGTATGACTTGATCGAGAGTTGAAAGCAGGGAGGGGATGCGGTCACTGGTCCTCCGCACCTTTTCGCCTTCTCGCCTCCTCGCCCTCTCTGCTCGCGCGGCAGCCCTTCGATAGAGGCACCCCTGTGATGGCGGCAAACGCGTGACCGCAAACGGACTTCTCTTTTTTCGTGTTCAGATTCCTCTCTCCTCAGGCATGTGGAGAGGGTAGAGGGGGTTGAGTACGCAGGCAAAGCGTGTGCCTACGACCCGCTGGCTGCGGCAGGCCGCGTAACCAGAGCTAAGGAACCCTCACACAGACACACACACACACACAAAAGAGAAGCCAACAAGGCGGGAAAGGGAGAAAGCGGAAGTAACGTAGTGCGTCAGAGCAGTCGCGTCCAGCGAGCACGCAGTGCGGGCCAGAAGCCGCACAAGGAGAAGGCCGATGACCAGGAAGACCACACCGTCACTGTCGCACACTAGAGCGTGAGAGTGGTAGACCAGTCATGTTGTCTGTTTGTGTGCGCGTATGTGTGTGTGTGTGTGTGTGTGTGTGTCTTTTGCTTTCTGTCTCTTCTGTGCATTTTTCTTTTGACTTGGGAGCGGGGGGAGGGTGCAAAAGGAGGAACGGGGGTGGGGAAACGCGCGACCGGTCCTGCCTGCAGCACTCGTGACCATGAGAGTCGAGATGGAGAGGAAGGTCGCGCAATACTGTACATGGGCAACGTACACAGAGAGAGAGAGATACAAACGAAGACGCAAACGCGAAGGCGAACACGCGCAGAACAAACAGAAGCGAAAGATCAGGGGGGAAAGGGGGCTTCTTAGCGCTGTGCACACTGATGCCTGAGAAGCAAAGGACGAAGACGGCGAGGAATGAGGTACAAGAGGCTCCAGACAATCTGAGCGTCGCCACTTTCCTCGTGTTGTTGTACGGGTCGCAGCAAACAAAACGCAAACTCATGCCCGCCCTTGACGACCACCGTGTCCGTCTTGTGAAGTTCACGCCGACCCAGCACAGAAGCGACTGCTCTCGTTTCTTCTTTTCTTTTTTTCTGCTTTTATCTCGAGTACGGATTCTTTGTCGTCAAGAGGTGGCACCCTCGCCCTTGGTCATCCTGTCGGCCGAGGCAGCCATCTCATCCGCAGTGCGGCGCGGCGCCGGCTGGTGGCGGGCCACCACGTACTTGTCGTAGAGCGCGACGTGCTTCTTGCGCTCCCGGTCCATTCCCTCGCGGTAGAGCCGGTCCGCCGCCGCGGACTGCTCCGCTGCCGTCAGCTTCCGGGTTGTGCGCACGTTGTGAGCCGTCTCTTGCATGTAGAGCCGGTCGAAGTTTGTCTTCTTGAGCTCGAGCGTATCGTTGTAGAGGTGCCGCACGAGGGCCTCCTCGTCGCTAGCGCTGATCGTCGTTGTCGTCATGGTGGCGTCCTTCCTGATGGCCGCGTCGACCTGCCGCGCCACCTCCTCCCGCTCCCGCTGCCGCCGCTCGAGCGAGGCGTCGTACAGGTGGTGGATACGCTTGTCAAGCGCCTCCTTCGTGATCGTGCGGCGCGGCACGAGCGGCGGCAGCTCCACCACGGGCCGCGTGTTGCGGTGGAGTCGATCCACGCTGCGCTGCAGCTCCTCGTTCGTCAGCCGCTTGGCCGGCACGCCCATGTCCTCCTCCACGTACATGGGCGTCGTGTTCTCTTCGGGGAGGGGGGGGGGTTGAGATTGTGTGGTTCTCTTTTTTTTTCCTTTCCGCTCTCCGACACACGAATAAGAACAGGCGGCAAAGACGAAGGGGGGCAAGCAGGCTGAGATATGGCGATTGTGTGCGTGTGTACAGATGTGTGCGAGAAGGATGTAGGACCAAAGAGGGCCGGTGGAGCTGCTAATGGTACAACTCAGTTTCGAAGGTGCAGGCGAACGGACACGGTGAAGCGTTGTCAGGCTCTTCTAAAAAAAAAAAAAAAAGCGACGCAGAGAAACGGGAAGCAAAGACGTTGAAGAGCAGACGGAGTGAAGAAAAGGGAGCAAAATGTGCTTGTGCTGCCTGACACTCAGCTCTGTAGCAAGGCGCCGCACGGGTGCGCATCGGGTTGTTGCTGTTGTTTTCCTCTACGCTGGTTCACGGTGGCGAGTAGCGCAGCGTTTCCGGTCCGCAACGTCGACGAGTCTCTGAGCGGGGCGCTATTGCCTCTCGAAGAAGGAAAGGACGGTTCTCACTTTTGCCCATGTAACCTATCACCCCACGGACGAAATCTCCCCCCCCCCCCTCTCGCAGCGCACTTTCGGTTACTTTGCATGTGCGTATTTCTCTTCTCATTCAACTTCAGTACGCCCCCTTACAAGCGCCAAAGGTGGCAGAAGGGAGAAAAGCGACGATTTGCTCGACGTTAAAAAAGGTCATGAGCTGAACGCCTGATGTAACATGTCTGTCAATAGCAGGGCATGCGTTTGTGTGGTGTGTGCATGTGTGTGTGTGCTTTTTTTTTTCGGAATTACTCTACTTCCTTTCATCACGCAAACGCAAATACACACACACACACACACACGCACGCACTTAGACCGCACTACAGGGGAAGCAGAAGAAAGGGTGAAAGCGGAGTTAAAAGCCGGCGGCAGACCGACGAACATGTGCCGCGCGTGAGGAGTCTAAGGCGCCTGCCGCGCCGACTCTTCAAAGAGTTTTCTTCTCTTCGTTGGTTATGTTGCTGCTGTGCCCAACATAGCCACATGCCGTCGGTCTTGTGCCACAGCGGGCTTGTCTATCAGTTTGTCGCCCACGCACACAGCCAAACTCGGCACTGTGCAAAACAGGTCACACGCTCACCCAGAGCTCGCGCTGCTTCAACGTCCTACCGAGATCTCGTCTTTCTAAGCCCAAGTCAGTCCCCCGCAACGGCGCGTGCTGAGGCGGCAGGTTAGGGGAGGAGGAAGAGAAGCGGATGCAAGCGGGGGGGAGGGGAAGAGGATGGTGCAGCGCATGACAAGCGACCAAAACCAAAACAATTCTTTTTTCATGTGACACGCACAAAAGAAACAGAAAAAAATCTAGAAAAGCGAGAGGCAGACAGGGCTGCCGTCTTTCTTCCTTTTTTTTCTTGCGAGGGGTGCGAAGAAGAAGCCTGATGCCCGTGTCCGGTGAATAAGCGGAGGGAGGGGTCGGTGCGGTCGCGAGGATGGGAAGGCAAGAAGCCGCCCCGATACGCACTGCAACACGTAAACTCGCCGCGCTCGTGTTTTCATGCTGGCGAGGAGTCACCGTAGTGCGCCGACACACGCCCTCGCCACACATGAGAAAGAAGACAAAGCAAACCACAAAAAGACAAGGACTGGGCCGCGCTGTGCGACTGTAGGGCAGGTATTCGCCTGTACATGGCACCCTCAAACGGAGTGCAGGCGCCGCAGAAAGGCGAGCGAGATTCCAAAAGGCAGTGCTTTCCTTCTTTGTTGTGTGGGTTAGAGAAGGCGCGTCTGCACGTGGGCATGTAGTGGATTTGCAGGAAAGATGGACGGGTACCTAGCGGGGTGCTCTGAGCCATCCCCTCTCCACTTCCCCCGTCCCCTTCTTCTCATCACACCCTGTGACGCGTCACACACACACACACATAGACACATACCGGTGCGTGCAGATACCGCGTAAGCCCAGCGTCGCAATCGAAAGCCGCGGCAGTGGGCATCGCGTCGGCAGCCAGAAAAAAAAAAAAAAGGAATTCAGGTACAGTTTACAGAGCGCAAAGCGGCCATCCAGAGAGCAACAAGAGAGGGAGGAGGGGAACAAGTGAAAAGCAAAAGCGGGAGGACGCAGAGTCGTGCTGTCAAACACGACAGGGAGTACGGTGTACAAAGCCTGTCATGCAGCGGCAGCACAAGCGGGGGAGGGGGGAGGGGGGGGCACTTAAGCACGATGAGCGTCTAGAAGCGTGCGCGAGAGAGAAGGAAGAAAAGAAGGAGAACACGATCGAGCGTGGGGTTCGAGAACCGGAAGGAGAAAAAAAACTCGAAGAAGGCGCGGTCGGAGCGGTTGATGCGGCAAACAGCAGCGAGGGGACACACAAGGGAGAAGGAAAAAAAAAAAAAAAGAAACGCTGCCCGCCCACGTGCGCCGGCACGCGCGCAGGGCCTCGCATCCCCGCACGCCGCGGTCCAGCAATGCGCTTGTTGTTCGCAATAGCGGCACATCGGGCCGTTGCGGGCCTTTCCTTCGCCTGCTCGTCGTGGCTCTACTGGGCACGGTAGACGTAGGCCGCCTTGAGACCCTCCACGTTTGACGGCGTCCACGAAAGACACAGGTAGGTGCGAAGCTCCTGTTCGGTGGGCATCTCGACACCGAAGGTGGGGTAGAATTGCGCGAAGAGCCCGCGCAGGGCGGCGAAGGCGTCTTCCTGCGTCGCTACGCGCTGCGCGCTGCCCCAGGCGGCTACCGTCTTGGCCAGCTCGCCCTCCACCTCCGCGTACTGGCAGTAGAGCTGGTTCAGCGGCCAGAAGCGGCCAAAGCCGTCGTCCTCGACGCACGAGTCTAGCACCGTCTCGCCAATGTGACGGTCGCGCACCAGCTGCGCCACATTCGGCTGCATGCCCTGCCCCACGTCGATCACGCATATGCATCTCAGGGGGCCCAGGCTCGGCGACTCCGTGGCCTCCGGCGCGGCGGGGAACCGCAGATACCGCACCGGCTCCTCCGGGCCGAACTGGAAGCGGTACAGCAGCCCGGCGTAGTAGCGCCGGGCCTCGGCCAGCGCCGCGGCCTCCTCTGGATGCTCCGCAAGGTAGGCCGCCTGCGCCGGAGGCAGCGCAAGGTAGCGGTAGCCGACGTTGTCGCCGCGCAGCTGGCTGTTCAGCATCATGTCCAGCACGCGCCAGTCGAAGAGGGTCTTGCAAGCGAGCTGGCTGTACAGGAACTGGAACAGCTCCCCACTGCGCAACGGGGAGTTGAGGAGCTGGTCGTACACCGGGTCGAAGTCGGCGTCGTCCTCGGTCAGGAACCGGCCCAACGTGCCGTCCATCAGATCCGTCACAAAGTAGCACAGCTTCGTCGTCGCGGGATCGCCGCCGCGGCGAGCCTCCTCCGCCGCCTCCGCAGGGAGCCCGGCGGGGGTCTGCGGGCTCACGATGAAGTCGTGCGCGCGGCCGCCGTAGCAGATGCCAAAGTCGCCAAGCTGGTTCACGAGAACGTAAAAGGCGACGTCAGTCAGCGACTCGCGCACGTAGTGCTCATGCTCCATGCCGTCCGGAATGACGAACACCTTCACCGCGACCGGCAGGCGACGTGTGCCGTAGGTGCCGCGGTAGACGAGCCCGCTGCCGCCCCGGCCGAGAAAGCTAAGCAGCTCCAGGCCCGCTGTCGTGCCGTGGAAGATGGCACAGTTGCCGGTTTGCATGTAGTACCGCCAGCGCGTCACAAGGCTCTCCTGCTTCGTGAACGGGCTCGCGGGTCCGAGTGCGGCGCTTGTCAGCGTCTGGCCAAACGCCGACACCGCCGCCTCCTCCAGGTCCGCATCGGTCGAGTCAGCCGGCGCCGTCGTCGAGGCGAGGCCCTCCACCGCCTGAGGGACCCGGAAAATGCGTAGCTGCCCGACGTCCGCCTCGAGCGCTGCCGACAGCGGCATGGTACGCGACGGCCCAATTGCCGCGTCGACGGCGCTCCGGATGGCATGCATCGTACCCTCGAGCGCCCTCTGCCCGGCCAGGTCGACGACGTCGAAGGAGCTGGTAAACGTGGCCGTGCGGCTCTGGTCGTGGCCCGAGACCTCGCGCGCGGCGCTCGTGTTTGGCAACGCGCCAGCCGAGGCGCTCAGGGCCTTGTCGCAGGCCACGTCGGCCACAAGCGAGGCCAGCGGGGGTAGCGGGGAGGCGCGCAGCGAAGAGGCAACGCTTGTCGTGCCGGCCCGACCCGGTGCCACTTCGGGGGTGTTCAAGGAGGGCCGTGGCTGCTCCGGCTCGGCGGCGGAAGCGGTGCGCCGGCTCGGCGGCACGAAGAAGCGCGAGAGAGTCCCGCCGAGGCGCTCGAGGGCGACGCCGGCGGCGAACTGGCCGGGGCGGAAGAGCAGCCGCGCGGCGGCGGAGGCGGGTGCGGCGCCGACGCCCTCAGTGGTGCTTTGCCACAGCGCCTCGCGGGTGCAGCCGAAGGGCTGCTGCAGCCTCGCAAAAAGCTCCACCAGCGCGGCGAGCGCCGCCGCGGGCGAATGCACGACCAGCGTCGCGGCCCAGTCGAGCAGCTCTCGGCCCACCTCCCCGAGACACGGCAGGCTATCACCGGCGCCAAAGAGCGGCACCGCCGCCGTCTCCTGCAGCTCGGCCGGCGTCGCATAAAGCGGGATGACGACCTCCTCAAGGTTCAGCAGCGTCAGCAACCGCGTGTGGGGCGGAAAGAGCAGCCACTCGCCGCGCCGCGTGGGGTGCTCGAAGGCGACGTGGCGATTGCCGCTGGACCGGGCTCCAATGAAGTCACTGCGGAGGTGCGGCTGCGAGTGCCCCGGCAGCGCAAACGTCATGCCGCGGAAGCGCACGTCGAAGTAAGCCCGGAAGAGCAGCTGCAAGTACAGGAGCTGAAACACCTCGGCGTCGGTGAAGGGCTGCGTGGTGAGCGACAGGGGGCGCCGCATGACTCCTTTGCGCGTCATCGGAAACACCACCGCCACGGGCACGTGCTGGCCCCGCCGCACGCCCGTCCCCGCCTTGAGCGCCGCGATGGCCGCGGCGGAGCAGCTCGCCATCATCTCGATGCGCGTGCGCTGCCGCCCCACAAGATCGTCCCAACCGCAGAGCTGCACCGCCGCGTAGGGGAAGTGGGCCACATCGCAGCAGCCCGCCTGACCCAGCGCGAGGTAGAGCGCCGCCGCCGTGGCGAACCGCTTCCAGCGCGGCACCACCGGTGCCGCGGTGTTTGCAACAGAGGTCGGTGCCATGCCGACGGTGTTTCGGGCCGCCGCATCCGGCAAGCCAGCAGAGGCCGCTGTGGCGGGGGTCGGCGTTGCCGAGGGTGGGGTGCGCACCGAGGCCGGCGGCGGTGGGGTGTCGCTGAGAAAGCCGCCCGCGTTGACCCCGCCGAAGGAGGCGTTGGCCGAGCGCAGAAACGTCGTGGGGGTGTCGGGTAGCGTGAGCACGTTGGCCGGGTCGCGCCCACACCCGCATGGCCCGCCGGCCGGCCCGATGTTCCCGGTGGTGGACACCGACTCGCTCTCCTCGTCCAGATCGCGCACGTGCACCGGGGACTGGCGACCCAGGGCGGATGGGAGCAGCTCAATGGGGAGGCGGTGCTCGTCCACGAGCGGCATCAAGAGAAACTCGGAGCCGTCCCAGATGCAGCCCGGGTACGACCGCAACAGGGCTTGCAGCGGGCTGGCCTCGCCCTGCAGCACCTCCACGCGGAAGCTGCGCGCCTCGACGTCGCCGAGGTGCACAGCCAGCGTCTCCGCCCGGGAACGGCTGCGGCGCGGCGCGTGGCGAAGGCGCCCGTACGTGCGCAGCGCGCTGAGTGACGATCGGTGCTTGTCACCAGACTGCCCCGACGAGCCGGTGCGCGCCGCCGACGTCCACAGGTGAAGCACGGGAAGGAAAGTGCTGAGAGGGGAGTCGTTGAAGATGGCGGAGCCGAGATAGCGAAGCACCTGCAGAGGGTGGCCCTGCGCACACCCGCTCTTGTCCGCCGCAACGGGCGGCGCAGGCCCAGCACCGAGACGGCACCGCCGGAGACGCCAGCGCAGCGACGCCGTGGAGAACGCAGAGGCGGCGTCGCCCGAGTGGTCCGCCGCGGCGCCTGGGGACGAGGTGAAGTCGCCGTGCAGCGGGCTTGACACGGATGCGACGGGCTGGCGAGCGGACGAGCCCGGCGGTGCGGCGGTCAGAAACACTGGCTGCCATGCCTCGAGCGCTAGACAGCGGGTCTGCCGATCGTGGCGCAGCGCCGACGACAGGGGCGACACCTCGATCCGCGCCAGCGTGCGCGCCGCCGCGGCCTCGGCGGACGCATGCGCGGTGGAGCGGCGGGAGTGCGGAGGACGGCGTGGGCCCGCTGAAGTGTTCGCCGCTGGCGGAGGCGACGAGGCCGTCGAGGTCGCGATGTCTTCGAGGTCGCTGCGGGACAGCACGTGCACCTGCCGCCGCGCCGGCGCACGAGGTCCTCGCATTGCCGTGTCTGCCGCTCCGACCGCGTCCGCCGGCTGCGTCAGCGGCTCTACGTAGCGCGCGGGCGTGCTCTTCGTGATGACATCAGGCGCCGCTCGTCGACCGAACGTGACGCGCCCCGGACGATGCGTCGGCGGCCGAGGGGCCACGAAGAAGGTCTTCACGTGACTCTCCAGCACCGCCGCCTCCACCCGAGGTGGGTCGTGAATAAGGTAGCTCATCACCTGTACGGTGACGGCCGCAATACACAAAAAGCGTGAAGAAGAAAAAACAAAAAGGTCAGTTTGAAGCACCGACACGTCAACGGGAAGCGGGAATGCGCACCGCAGAGAAAACCAAAACCCAAAAAAAACTCTAACACAGAGCGGCTGTCCTTCTCTCTCGTTGTCCCTCCCCTTTTTTATCTTGCGTGCTCTCGGCGCAAGTGTTTTGCGCGGTCGTCGGAGTTGGCGCGGTGCACAGCAGCAGCAGGAGAAAATGCGAAGGGGGGTCAGCAGGAGAAGCGGGAGGGAATTAAACCAGACGTTGCGCTAAGGAAGATCTACACGAGGTGAATAAAAAAACGGACGGGGTACACGTACGTACGCACACACATACACATACACCTGCACACAAAGCCCCCCCCCAGGGTGAGAAAAAAAGAGCTGTCGAGCTGCTGTACGCTGCGGCGCAGCGGCAGCCAAGCACGGCGTAAAGGTACGTGTGAAATAAACACACGTACGGAACGGCACCGACGATGGCGTTCGCGACGGCAAAGCAAACTGAGTGCTGCAGGGAAGAGGAGGAGAAGAGTCACTCGCACGCGACGGGGAGGAGGGCCGGTGAGGGGGAAAGGAGTGGAAGTGTCTAACAGATAATAGGCGCAGAAACGAAATAGTGAAAAAGTGAGCTGAAGAACGAAAGTGCAACAAGCCGCTCCTGTTTTCTTCTGTGTTTGTGTGTGTGTGTGTGTGTAGCAACGGCACGAGCTGCACTGGACGAAAACTGGAGCGAGGGAGGCGGGGAGTAGGCGACGAGGTCAACGCGAAGGAAACTGGGGATGCTGTGGTGCCGAAAGTGTATTGATCCGGTCAGCACTCTTCTGATTCCCACGGACGTGCACGCCTCTGTGGTTCGTGGGTGCTGAGTACCCCCGCGTGTGGTCGGACGTCGGAGTCGGAAAGAGGCTAGCGAGGAGCGATGCCGGTGCGGGGTAAACGGATGGAGCGAGTTCAGAAGAGGCGGGAGAGGAGTCTGGCGAGTGTCATGGAAACCGTGTGAGTGCTCGAGTTGGCGGAGACACGCGCTCCGATGAGCCGCGGCACCATTCTCATTGCGCCGCAGCCCCACGACCTTGTCATCGGCGACCGTAAAAGCCACGCAGAAGCGTCACTCAGCGCCCCGATTTCCTTGTGCCCTTTCTGTGTTTCGTTCTCAGCGCCTTCTTATAACGTGAGTGTGTGTGGTGGGGGGTGGAAAGGAGAAACGCACAGAGGTAGCAGCCCGCGCGTAAGGCGCAGGATGGGGGGAAGGTCGATGGAGGGAGCAGCCGAGCGCGATGCAGCGCAGGCGCAGAAGAAGCAGGTGAAACACAGCCACGCCACGTAGCCAGACGCACTGCGCCTCGCCCTAGCGCACGTACGAGGGCGGCGCGCTGGTCTGCGGCGCCACGCTCCGCCCGCTCGTGTCGCGGTCCCGCTCCCGCTGCTCCTTCTTGGCCGCGAGTCGCCGCTGCTCGAACTCCTCGAAGTCCTGGCGCATGCGGCGCGCCTGCCCCGCCTTCTCCTCCTTGCCCCACAGGTACGGCATAAACCACGGAATGTCACGCATGCGCTGGTTCACCGTGTCCATCTGCTTCAAGTACTTGACCCGCATCTCCAGCGTCGTCGAGTTGTCGCCGACGTACGCCTGCATCTCGTCCCGCAAGTTGCGCGGCAGCTCGCGCTCGAGGCGGTCGCCGTCGTAGATCCACGAGATGTGTGGAATGTTGGGGCGGGTGCGAATCCGCTCCATCACGAGCCGCTGCACCCAGTTGTTCAGTCGGTGCAGCTGCGGCTCCATTGCGAAGCGGGCGGCAGGGTCGACCGTGGCCCAGACAATGTACACCTCCTTGGACCTGCGCGACGCGATCACCTCCTGGATCATGAGCTGGGCAAAGTCAATCTGCTCCGCCACGTGCGCCGGGCACGCTTTGAGAGAGCGCCGCAGGTGGTACGCGATCTTCTCCGAGAAGGCCTGCGCCGAGGGCGACATGTTGAAGCGGTGGCGCAGGTGGCGCACCTCCCGGCTGACCATTCCCTCCGGCTCGGGGGCGCTGGGCCAGAGCTTGCCCTCCGCGAGCTTGCGCGCCGCCAGCGGCGTGAAGGGAACGGGCGGGGCCTCGTACTTGGCGGCCTCTTGGGGTGAGTCGTACTTGAGCGCCTCGCGCTCTGAAAAGCCGAAGTTCTTGCTGTTGCGCAGCGGCTCCATGTCACCGAGGCCCTGCAAAGCGTACGTCTTGTTCAGCTTCACCCCTTCCCGATCCAGACGAGAGCCGGTGGAGTACAGGCGCTGCTCAACGTAGCGGTACGAGGACTGGTTAGCTGGATTAACGTTGCGGTTGCGCAACACCGTGCGGATCGTCTCGTCGCGCTGCGCCTTTGTCTGCTTCAGCGCAAGCACCGATGGATTGCGAAAGCGGTGACGCAGCTTTGTTTGGTACTTGGCGGTGCGCTTGCTCACCAGCGCCACTGCCGTCGGCCACATTTGCGCTTTCGTGGGCCGCTTGCCGTTTGTTTGCGTGTTTGGTGGCTTGTTTGTTGTTTGGTTTTGCTTGGCACCGTCAGTCGTCTACGCGGGGGGGGCTTGCAGCGTTGCCCTAGCCTCCGCCGTGTCACTCGCAGTGACGTGCGCGTCGGAAGTGAGCTAGTGCGTTTGTGTGTTTGTGTGTGTCTGCGTGTGCGCGGACGTGTACCTTTTTCTTTTTGTTCTCGAAAAGCCATTCGTCCAGTGCATCGGCATCGGTGTGCAAAGGTGGTGGAGACGCGTTGAGAGAGACTGGGAAGAACAAACCCCCCCCCCTCGCCCCCCACGCCGGCGAGGACAAAGCAAGAACTGCGCGGTTGCACTCCCTCTGCTGCAAGCACGACCGCCTTCGGCTAGCCGATCAAGAGCAACGAAGACGCAAGTGGAAAAGGCGGATGGCGAGTGCCGCGTCTCCGCGGGCATCGGTGAAGGTGCGGCTGTGATACACCTGCGGGCGCGCCCTTCAAACCCTCTCCTGCGCGCACACCGAGCTGCTTGGATGCTACGCAGAACACCGCATCAACATTTTTTTCGGGGGCCTTTCCGCCGTGCACGCTCACACACAAGTGAGGAGAGAGTGCACCTCAATTGGAACAGAGATGTGAAGAACAACAACACCGCCTCGGCGCGGCTGTGTACAAACGCCACGCGACTCCAAAGCGGGAGGGTGACGATACGGAGGGTTCAGAGAGCGGGCGCCGTGAGCCTACACTCCGCCACATCTCTGGCCCTCCCCCTCCCCCCGCCGCCGGTATTCTCGCGTCCAGGACGCGAGAGAGTCAGTGCATGCGTCACGGCCAGCAGGCGTGCTTCTTCGTGGAAGCCCTTGACGACTCGTCAGGCATGGCACCGCGATGTGCTGCGCCACGCCCGCGCGCGCCATTCCGTGTCGAGTCATGTCAACGCCCTCCGTGGCTTTAAACCGTGACGCTGCGTGAGTCCGACGATGGTTTCTTTGAGGAATAAGCGGCCTGCTGGCGGGCCTTGCGCCGCTTCGCCACCTCGTGCTCGGGAATTACCGCGACGTAGATGCGACGGCCGTGGTGCAGCGAGGTCAGGGTGTACTGTGGGCAGCTCATCTTGGACAGCATGGCCCGCAGCGTCTGCAGCGGCGCGGCGACAGAGCTGCGCACGACCGGTGAAGTGGTGCCCTCCTGGCGCGTCCTGGCAACCACCTCCGACAGCGAGTGTGCCACGCCGGCAACGCTGTGGCGAGACGCGGACGTGTAGGCGCGGTAGAAGTCAGCCTCCTCGAGGCGCATAGTGGCCAAGTCAAGTGGAGTGCGAAACTGCGCCGTCTCGGCGATCATCTGCGCCTCTTCCTCCGCCGTTACATGGACAGCACCCGTGGCGGCCTCGGCGTCGGAAGAGTCGTGCGTTGCGAGAGTCGAATCCGCGGCGCCGTCGAAAGCCTTCCTCAAGGCAGGCGCCGCGCCGCCTTCCACGGCCTGCGAGGAGGCGGGGACTCCGGCGCTCGTGAGAGGCTCGCTGACGGCGGCACCGGCGTTTGAGTCGGGCGTCGTCACCGCCTCGGTGCGGCCAAAGTCGCTCAGCGTGTCATCGAACACCTCGCGGGCGGCCAGAAAGACAACCTCCAAGTCCTGCGCGCGGGACCGCACGGTGCTCACGTTGTCGTTGACGATCATGAGTGACCGGATGCTCGTCAACTGCGGCAGCAGGTAGCCCTCGCAGCCCTTCCACTCCCCCTGCAGCGGCTCGCGACGCAGGGTGCGAATGCCGTCGCCGGCCATGAAGGCGTTGAAGGAGGCGCACTGCGACATGAGGAAGGGAAACACCTCGGCGATGAGCTCGAAGCATGGCGCCAAGGACTCGGGGACGGTGTCGGGGAAGTCGCCTGTAGCCGCCGCGTCGTTTGCAGGCGCCCCCTCCGAACCCTCGCCGGCAGGAGCCGCCGCATCGACGTAGGTCGCGCCGCGCCAGCCCGTCACCCGCTCCACGTACTCCGTGAGGCTCGGGAACTTCTCTGCCAGCATCGCCGCCGGCGGGTTGTCCATGAGGAAGAAGCTGGAGAAGGCCGCGCCAAGCGTGACGTCCGCGAGGGTTGGGTGTGGTGTGCCAAGCAGGAAGGGCTCGCCAGGGTGCTGGCGCAGGTGGGCGTCAAGCGCCGCGCAGAACCGATTGAAGTGCTCCTCGATGTACGGCGAGGTCACCTCGGAGGCACCAGTGACGGCGACGACCTGCTGCATCGCATTGCGGAAGTGCGGCGCGAGCGGACGGGCAAATCCCGGGTTTGGGATGAACAGGAAGTACCGCACGTGGCCCTCCAGCAGCTCCGTCGAGTCACTCCGGAAGTAGCGGAACATGGCCCCGGTCCTCGCGAGCCACCAGCACGCGTACACCACGACGCACCACGACGCCAGGTGCAGCTGCGGGTGCGTCGCGCGGTGAAGCAGCATCCGTTGCGTGCGCGCCGCCGCCGCCCCGGCCGTGGCCGCACCGACGACATCGCTGCTGCTGCTCGTGCCAGCGGGATGCTTCGTGCAGTACTCCACCTCGCCCTTGGCCGTCCTGGCGACGGCCTCGACGTCGACGTCGAGTTCTGTGGACTCGGCGAGCTGCCAGACCTGCAGCGGGCTGGCGCCGCTTGGGGTGAGGGTGCAAAACACGCTTCGGGCGCGGTAGTAGATGGAGTAGAGCAGCGTCGTCGTGAAGCTCGTGCAGTACACTCGAAAGGGAAGCTGCTTCAGACGGAGGTAGGTCACATGCTGGTGTAGCTGAGCGGTGAAGGGCGAACCGAACACGCGGAACGGTGACACGGGAAGTCGACCCGTCATCGCGACAGCGGTCGAGACGGCGCACTAATGGAAACAGCGGAAGTGCACAGAGAGCTCTCAGCAAGTGGGGCGACGCCGTATCAACGAGTAGCAGACAACTCGAACAAAACGGCCACAAAAACAAAGAGCGATGTGCGGGACGAGTAGCGCGTACGCCTTGGCCTCGTCGCTGCGAAAAAAGTCCGCATGATGCAAGTGCCCTCAAAACAACAAAAAGTGGGAAGACAGGGAGGAGCGGAGATACAAAAGTGGAAGTAGGCGAAGGCGGAGAAGACAAGGCCAGGGGAGAGGGGGACTTACGATACATGTGCGTGGCAACGACGCACGGCGATGCCCCCCCCCCCCCAAACCCACCCTCCACCCTCCACAGGCCGCTGAAGCGCAGCGATCGGCAGAGGTGCCACCCTAGAGCTGCCGTTGCCCCTTCAAGCTCGACGAATGAAGCCGATAAGAGCAGCGCGGAGCAGCGCAAACAGCTCTACCCGAGGTGGGCAACCAGCGAGTCTCGAAAAGAGGGGGGGGGAGGGGCGCCTTGCAGCGTGGGGACGCGACACCCCCGCCATCACACTGCTGGGCGGGTGCAAAGATCCTCCTTTTTTTTTTTCGTTCGTTGTGGTACTTCACGTCTATTGTGCGTTGTGGGGCGATGCGGTTAGCACCCGCGCCGATGACGGTCGTGCGCTGGCGGCCGAGTTATCTATGCGTGCTCGAGTTGGAGAAGGTGACAGCCTCCTGATTGGAGCCTGCAAGCGAGGAGACGCGGACTATCGCTTATGCGCAACGCTCGCACTCCCTGCCTTCACCGGTAGGCCGTAACGCCGCTCTAGATGGAGCTGGCTTATAGGTGAGCCGTCCACTGGGGGAGAGGGGGGTGGAAACGGGGAGCGGGGTCGTCAAGAGGGGGTGCCACAACAAATCGGACTTCAGCAACCGGCGCGCAGCCAACGTTTGCCCTTTCCATCGACCAATCCCCAGCCTCCACGTGGCTCATCACACGCCACCAATGAAAAACAAGAAAAAAGAGGGGCGGCGCGAGGAGGCGGCATTCACATGAGAAGGCCCCCGCAAACGCGGCAAAGCGGGCCATCTGCAAAGTCACCGAGTCCGCAGGCGAGGCAGCGGGTCAGCACACACTCCTCCGAGAAGAAGGAGAGGGGGCTGAGCGTTGCCCCGGAGAAGAGCGTTGTGTGGCGGGCGGGCGCGGCGGAAGCAGGAGTCGCGGTGCCGGGTGAGGGTGGTGGCACGTGTGTCGACGTGCTGGAGAGGCCCAGCCGCAGCTGTACGGAGCCCTCGTGGTCGCAGAGAGAGCAAGGGAAGAGGTGAGGCGCAGCAGTGTCGGACGCTGGCTCAGCCCCGCTGCGGTGCCGGTACGCCGTCGCGTTCAGGAAAGCCTGAAGCGAGGACACCCACGACTCCGAGACACACCAGTGCGCCGACGCCGCCGCGCCGCTGGTCTCCGGACGAAGCGCTGCCCTCTGCGCGCGCACGTACGCCTTCACAAACGCAATGGCGCCGTCGACGTCCAGCGCGTCCGCCCTCGTCGCGCAACTCACCACCGCCTCCGCCGTGGTGCCATGTCCCTCGTGCGCCCCCACGACGCGGCCGGTGGCCGGGGTCGAGGTGGAAGCCGCAGAGTCCCGCAACGTCTCCGAGGCCAGAGGAGCCATTTTCGCGTAGCTGTACCGCTTCGCCAGGACAAGGACGGCGTTGGCCACAACCAGCTCGCTCACCACAGGGCGGTCCCACGGGCAGGTCAGCCGCAGGTGTCGCAGTAGCCGCCACCACGGCCAGCCGACGACCAACGGTGCCAGCGCCGTCGGCGCCAACAGCAGGGACGCGGACACGCCTGCATCGGCATCATCGTCGCCCGTCGTGCCGGGCAACGGCGAGCCAGCTCTCGGGGGCGGACTTCGGAGAAAGAGGCTCGTCGCGTACTCGGCGCGCAGTTCGAGGTAGCGGCGACGCAGCAGCACGTCCGTCGCTGGCACCATCCTGGCAGAGGCATCAAGGCCATCTGACGCTACGAGGCGCCGCAGCTCCTCCAGCGCCTCCGGTGACG
This sequence comes from Zelonia costaricensis, assembly GCA_030849075.1. NCBI lineage: Eukaryota > Euglenozoa > Kinetoplastea > Trypanosomatida > Trypanosomatidae > Zelonia > Zelonia costaricensis. The sequence goes on from JASAOO010003536.1 coordinate 61,374, forward strand.
GCGGCGCGTGTGCTCGTTCGCGGGCGTGGCAATAGCGGTGAAGCTCGAGGGTGACAGACGCTGCCGCGCCGGCGAAGAGCTGCTCGTGCACGAAAAACGACGTGCTTGTCTGGCGCTGCAGCATTGAGCACAGCAGGCCCCGGCCGGGGTGCGCGGCCGCGCCATCACCGGCTCTTGAGCGCGCCCTCTCGCTTTGCAGCTGCCGCGCCGGCTCCAGCGCAAGGCCGCCGAGGGCGGCGAGCCGCGCCAGCCACCCGTCAGGAGTGTCGGCGCAGACAGGCCACAGGTGCAGCGGCTCGTGTGCCGCGTGCCCTGTCTGCACCGCCGCCAGCGCGAGCGTGCCCGAGGCGTGCACCGCCACCCCGCATACGCCAGCGCACCGGTGCGCCGGCATGTCACTGCAGCCCAGCACAAGCGGGCACTGCAGGAAGAGACTCGACGACGGGCCGTCGGGCGTGAAGCCGAGCACTGTGCGCTCACCCACACCCAGCACGGCGACGGCGACGCTGCGTGAGCCGCTGCCCGCCTCCGCCGCGTCGCCCGCCTCGGCGCTGCCGTGTGCGGTGACGCGGCCCGTCACAAACGGCACCGGCATCAGCCGGCGCAGGCAGACCTCCCCCACGGCCGCCTCGAGGCTGTAGCACGCCTCCACCTGCACCGTCTCAGCGCGACACCGAGCGCGCGGTATGGCGGGCGTCGGCGAGTTGAGTCGGAAGCGGCTGCGCAGCACGGCGCCTGGCACGGCGACGAACGCAACGATGTCAGTCCCAGGTCCCTCGCCTCCGCCACCGCTGCTGCTCGCCCTCATCGAGTTTTCAGTGGGGTGGGGGGTTGGCGATGGGAGGGCCACGACGCACAGGGACGCAGGCACAGACTGGAGCTGCGGCATCTCGACAACTTGAAGGAGACGCACGGCAGGCGGCGTCCCGCGCGTGACGTGCAGGACGCGAAGAAGGAACGGGCTCGCCACCAAGATAACCCGCCGCAAGTGTGCGAGGGCGGGGGCGGGGGCGGTGAGGCAGAGTCCATTTGTGAAAAGTGCGGCCGCGCACACCGGCGCTGGGGCGCGGAAACCCAACGCGGCGTCCTCCTCCGGCGATCCCCACCTGTGCAGCGGCGGGGGCAGGTGGCGAGTCGCAGGGGCGTCCTCATCCGACATGTCACCGAGCATCGAGACGAGGTGAAGGCCTTCGGTGGTCACGACGGCCAGCTCGTCCTGGTCTAACCAGTGGTAGTCGATGAGAGCCACGTCGCCGTCCTGCGTGGCCAGCTGCTCCGCCGTCGGACCAGACTCGCCGTTTCTCCCGCTGGACTGCTGCCCTGTCGCCTCGCGAGACGGCGAAGGCGCCGCACAAGTCTTCTTTGGTGCTGGTCCATCGCCCTTCCTTGGCTTGGCCGCCGAAGCACGCGGAGGCGAGGTCGCACGGCGCGCGCCTTGCGTCACTTTTCGAGACCGCGACGCGACCCGCTCTTCGTCGTCAGTGTCGCTGGCGCCGGTCGATGAGGCGGACGACGAGTCATCGCTTGAGGTGCTGCTGCACGCGTCCACCTCGTCGCCGCTCTCTGTGCTGCTGTCGCTGCGGGCGCGGCGACGACGTTTTCGCGTTGTCGCTGTCGTCTTCGCCTTGGACGCTTTGGGTGGCGCCTTCTTGCCGGACTTTGCCGGTGCCGCCGCTCCCGCCGCGCTGCCCGGCGCCGGGGGTGCAGCAGTGCTGGAATCGCCCTCCATCGGCGCGGGTGGGGGAGCGGACCCTTGGCTTGAGGCGCCCCGTTCGTTGGGCGGCGCCTGATAGCCGCTGCCGCAGCACACAAGGCCGATGCCGTGGCTGGCGTGCACGCGGCCCGTACCGTGACGCGACACACGGTACACGATGAGGTTGCTCGTCGTCTGCACGCACAGACGCGCCGTGGCGGGGTAAATGACCTCCGGCAGCAGCGCGTGGCTCCACTTGGCGCCGACGATGACCTCGAGAGAGTCCGCCTCGATGCGGCGGTGCGTCAGCGGGTGATCGCGCACGCCGCGTTGACAGTCAGGGGAGAGGAGGCTGGCGAGGTAGAAAGAGACGAACCAGCGCGAGCACACCTGCAGAACGTTGTGCGGACCCCACCCAACGCAGTCTGCCGACCGCGCCGGTGCGTCATCGACGGGAAACGTCCCCTCCAGCGCAACAACGGTGCCGCTGGAGGTCGACGGGTCATGGGCGGTGCCAGAGGGCATCGGGCTAGCAAAGGGCCGCCTCGCCACGCGCTGCGTTGGGATCGCAGTCGAGGACTTGTGTTTGAAGCGTCGAGGAGACGCCCCCACACAGCGGGAAGGGCGTGCATGAGGTAGCGAGAAGGGGAAGAAGATGGTCAAAGAGTGGGTGTCGAGCAAGCGCACAGTCGCCCCCCCCCCTCCTCATCCGCCAGCACGCGTGATGGTTGCTGACACATGGGAGATCCTTGGCGTCGCACCCTGTGCGGTTGGCGTGGCGCGCCAGGCATGCGCCGTTTGGGTGCTGTAGAGTGTCCTACTACTACAGCGTGAGACGCGGGCTCGGCGACACGACGCAGCGTGACGCTAAGTAGGGCTCAGGGAGGGCTGAAGAAGAGCGGCTACGTTGACGCGTGCACGACCTCGCCTCTCGGTGCAGCGGCGCTGATGAAAAGCTCTCTCCACACAAAAGGAAAGCGCACGAACTGCGCCGGCTCATCACGTCGCGCCACGGACCGCGCGGTGAAGCCAAGCGGCCCTGCCATCCGGCCTCATTCTGGTTTGGTTGGCTTTTTCTTTCGTTTCTCTTCTTCAAGAGTAGGGGACGCCAGTGGCGTGCAAGGGAAAAAAAGAACTCACGGCTCCACGGCACGGGGAAAGGAGAGGGGGGACGGGGGGAGGCGGACAGAGGGGGGGGGCGGACTGGTCAACTCATGACTGATCAACGAGACCTTGAAAACACAGAAAGCTCAAACGAGGAGAAGAAAAAGAGACGAACTGTACATGCGGCTCAGAGGGAATGCAAGAAGCACGAAGAAAGAACCACCTGGTGCGCCACTTCGACGCACGCCAACGCACGCACACGCCTGACGAAAACACACAAAAAAAAGGCCACAGAAATACATGCAAAGCGGGGGGTGAACGAGTCCAAAGGGAGAAGAGAAAGAGGAGGAGTACAAAGCGCAACAAAGGGGCGAAGAGACCGGCGGTAGCGGCGTGTGAAGTACCGACCTGTACATGGTGGAAAGGAGATGACGCACAGGCACCGAGAAGCAAGGGTGCAGCGTGACCGCGTTGTGATCTAGGGAAAGAAGAAGTTTGGCGGCCGCAGCAGAAGACCACAAAGCGCCACGGTGGTGAGATGCTCTTAGGCGTTGGAGATGGGAGGCAGTCGGTTGGGGGCGGTGACGTCCACGTCGGTGCCGTTCACGATGCGGCTGGGACGAATCTTGTGGCCCTTGAAGAAGGCGTTGCGGGCCGCGCTAGGGGAGTTGGGGCGGCGAGGCTCCATCGTGGCGGGCAGGGTCGTGGTGAACTCGTCGGCTGCGGCTGGTGCGTCAGCGGCGGCTGGCGCTGCGGCAGCGCTCGCTGCGGAAGCGGCACCATCGAGCGGCGCGCCGGGCTGCTTAGGCGCGCTCTTGGCTGGAATGGGCGGCATGAGCGAGACCTGGCGGTCGTACTCCTGCAGCGCCTCGTACAGCTCGCGGTGGAGGTAGGAAGCGAGGTGGGTCTCGGCGAGCACACGCAGCTGGGCGAAGAGCGGCACGATCAGGCGGTAGCGCCGCTCGATCTGCTGCAGCCGCCGCGACATCACCTCGCGCTCCTCCTGCGCCTTCTTCACCTTGTATCCGCCCATCGTCTCTGCCTCCACCTGCAGGGCAATCGCCTTGTCGCTCAGCGTCATCACGTTGCGCTGGTGCGACTGCAGCTCCTTGGTGAGCTTGTCGTTGAGCTCCGTCAGCTGCCGGTAGCCGGCCTGGTCGCCAAGTGCGCACTCGAGCCGCTCGATCGTGCGCTTCGCGATGGCGAGCTCGCTGCGAAGGTCGCGGCTTTCGGCGCGCAGACTCTTCACCACGTCCTCCTGCTCGAGACCAGCCATGTGCGCCGTCTGCTCCATCTCGTGGACGAGGTCCTGCAGCCGGCGGACGTTGCGCTCCGCCAGGTCAGCCCGCTCGTACTCCTTCACGCGCGCGGCGTGCTGCGCTTGCGACTCCTGCGTGAGGCGGCCCTCAAGCTGCTCGGTGTCGCCGCGCAGCTGCTCCACGTGTGCGGTGTGCGTGCGCAGCGCCTCCGCGGCAGCCTCGGTCATCTCGCCGACCTTCGCCTTGAGGTTTTCGCGCTCGGCGTTGAGGCAGATGGTGTTGTGCGTGTACTCCGCCTCCTTCTGCGCCGCGTGCGTGCGCAGGCGGTCGAGCTCCTCGCTGGCGGTGGTGTGCCGCGCCGTCACCTGCGTCAGCTGCTCGTACAACTCCTGCTCTCGCTTCTTCGATGACGCCTGGAGAGACTCGTGCGCCTCGCGCAGGGACTCCCGCTCCGCCTCCGTCACCTCCAGCTGGGTCTCCAGCGTGCTCCGGTGCAGCTCATGCTCGCGCGCCAGCTGCTCGGTCGCCGAGTCCTGCCTCGCAACGTCCGCCTTGAGCACCGCGATCGTCTCAAAGGCCTCGCGGTCCTTGCGCTCCATCGTCTCCTGCAGCCGCTGCAGCCGCGTCTTGAGGCTGTCGATCTCGGCCCGGGTGAGGATCTTGTGGTTGAACTTGTCGTCCTCAGCGGCCGCCTTCGCCTTGAGCGCGAGCTCGAGGTCCTTCTTCTGGTTGGCCAGCTCGACCTGCATCGCCGCGTTGGTGGAGTAGTCCGCCTGGGCCTGCTGCACTGCTTGCTGGGAGGCGGCTTTCAGCTCCTCCTTGAGCCCCTCACACTCCTTGCGGAGATTGGCGAGCTCGGTGGCAAGCTTGCCAGCCTCACCGCGGTGCACGTCGAGCTCCAGCTCCAGCTGGCGCTGCTGGACGGCGGCGGCGGACAAGGTCTGCTCCATCTCGATCAGCGCCGTCTGGCGGTTGTCCTGGGCCTCGCAGCGGAGCTGTGTGGCTGCCTCCACCTCGGCCTGCCGCTTCTGTGCCAGCTCGTGCAGGCGCTTGTTGTCCTCTCGCACGGACTCGAGCTGTGTGTTGAGGATGCCCACCAGCAGGTTCGACTTCTCCTCCTCCTTGCGCACCCGGGTCACCTCCTCCTGCAGCTGCGTCGCGGTCGCCTTGTACCGCTCCACCTCGCCCTGCATCACGCGCAGCAGCATCGCCGACTCCTCGTCGCCGCTCGGCGCTGCGCGCGATGCCGGCTTGGTGGCCGTCGTCTCTGCGGCCGCCGCGACCGCAGCAGCCGTCTCATCCGCGGCCTTTGCCTGCTCGAGCTCGGCCGCGGCGCAGCGCATCTCCAGTGCCTGGTATTGCTGGTGGAGGGTGTCGTACTGCGCCTCCCACGCCCGCTTAGCCTCCTGATGGGCCTGGTCGGCCGCGGTGGCCTGCTGCTGGGCCTCGGTGTGTCGCAGCTGCGCCAGCTCGAGCTCGTTCGTGAGCAGCGCCACGCGGCGCAGCGCGGACGCCTTCTCCTTGTCCAGCAGGCTGTTCTCCTGCACCTTCAGGGCCAGGGTGGCCTGGGTCTCTTGCAGCTCCTGCACCTTCTGCGCGTTGCTGGCCGCCATATCGCGCTCCTTGGCCGCGTAGTAGGCCTGGCGCTCCGCCTCGGCCAGTGTGTTGCGCACATCGCGCTCGCGGACACGGTTCGCCTCGAGCAGCTTGCCTTCCTCCTCTTCGATGCGCTGACGCAGCTCGCACTCCTCGTTGCGCAGCTTCGCCCGCAACGTCTCCTGGCGGAGCAGCTCCGCCTCCTCGGCTAGCTGCGCCTCCCGGGCTGCAATCGCCGGGGACGACTTGGCGCGCCCGCCCTTCTTAGCCGGCATCGCTCCGCGTCTGTGGGTGCGTCGGAAGGGGCGTGTGAGCGAGTGTGGTTGTGGGGAAGCAGAGAAGCACACTTGACGTTAGTGTTAGAGTGCTGCGGTGAAAGATACCGGGATAGGGCGTGAGAGAGAGAGGGACAGGGCAGACGACGAGACGGGTGTATGGTCCCCTGCACGCCGGCGTCTTCAATCACAGGCTCAGCCGCAACGGTCGTTGCTACTGTGACATTGTGGTCGGTTCGCAGCGGCGGTCGCCACGGTGGTAGCGACGTTTTCGAGGTAGTGTTCACGTGGCGAAAGCGAGCAGGTGTCGGAAAGAGAGGCCAACAGGGGGTAGTAGAGAATGCAGAACACTAGAGCGCGGCGTACGCTCAGTTTGCTGCGGTAACTCCGCAGCTGGAGGGCCGAAGCGCGCACGCGCGCTTGACACCATTCTGGCAGCGCTGCACGCCGGAAGACCTCTTGACGTTTCGCAAGGAGACGACACACGCTTTCTCGTGTTCGACGTCGATGGGGAGGCGGGGGTTGCGCGGCGTGAAGCAGAAGCAGACCCAGGGGATTGCGATCGCACACGGCTCCGTCTCAGTTTTCTCTTGAGCTTGCGCGAAGTGGGCTTGACGGGAAGAGAAGAGGCACCGAAAACGAAGCGCGCGCTCGCGCGCCTTCATCCCTCGGGCACTGTGTATGGAAGTGTCTAGGGGTGCGTGCGTGTGGGTGTGGAAAGCCGAGCGGGACAACAAGAAACAAAGCCAACGCGTGGGAAACAGACTATGACTCCACAAAGGCTGATGCGCTGCGACGTAGACACGCACACATGTAGGGCAGGAGGCGAAGGTGAAGGGGCTTCTGTCTGTTCACTTCCGGGACCAACAAAGACGGCGGTGACAAAGACGGCCGTTCACCTTTTTGTGTATGTGCCCCGACGAGAACTCCGAAAGAGGAGACTCATGAAGAGGGAAAAGGGAAACAGAAAGGGACGAGCGAGGGGCGGACAAGGACAAGTCTATGAGGAGGAATGTGCGACACGGCACCGCAGGATGCAACAGAGCCTTGCACACGCGTGACCGGCAGTGTGCATACACCGATATGTCAGCAAAAAAAAAAAAGAAATGCAGTCGTCTGCGAGAGCAGAGTGAAACATGAGCAACAGTCGAGGAGAGACGCGGTCGCTGCTGGACGCCGTGCGCCGCTGCACCTTGGTCGTGGTGATGCTAGGGCTTGCGCCTCCAGTCTCTACTTCCCCGGCGTCGGCACCAGTCGTACGGGAGGACCGAGGGGATGACAGCACGTGGCGAAAAGCCGCCGAGGCAAGAACTCCGCTGGCGGTGCTGGATACGTGTCTAGCGGCGTCACTCGATCCGCGCCGCTGTCACCATGCCCTGCCCCCCCCCCTCCCAAGGGGTGCCTACCTCGCGCGGCGCAGCCGAGGACGCCGTGCACAGCACGGCACGAGATGATGCATCGTGGTGCGAGCGGACGCGGTGCAAGCACACACGCCGCTTCCGCCTCCTGCTCCTCCAGCACCACCATCGCTGTCTTGACCTTCCACCCTCAGCGCCGGAAGTTGTTGTTGAGGACTGTCTCTACCTGCGACAGGATGCCGGTCTGGTCAACCACAAACGGCTCGGCGGTGCCGTCGGCGTTGATGTAGTACTTTTGGCCGACGTTGTGACGCCGATCACTCTGCCAGCGAATGTCTACCATCGCGTTGCACACCACCTGCGAGCGCAAGTTGGACAGACGGAAGAGCGTGAAGGTGCCAGCCGGGTCCGGGAAGACCTTCCGGATGTACACAAACTTCGTGTCGCGCGGGACGTGGGGCATGTTGCGGTGGTGAATGTACGCCGCGTGCACTGCCGCCGGTGTCAGGCCCTCCGCCCTGAGGCGGCAGAACTCGTCCACGAAACCGGTGATGCACCGCAGCACCCCGCCGAGGTACCGCTGCGCCTCCGGCAAGCTAAGAATGCGCGCCTCCTCGTCATAGAAGGTCTGCACGTGCGGGTGCGGCTGGTTGCGGTTGGTGCTCTCGTTGTTCATGCACGGCACGTACAGCACCAGCTTCGAGTGGACGTCGAGCACCGCCGTGCCGACGCCGGCCTCGGTCGGGAACATGGCGCCGTAGCGGCCCGGCTGCAGCGAGTAGTACATGACAACGGTGTCCTCATTCGTGAAGGAGTAGAAGCGCACCCAGCCGCCGCTAAGAAAGTCGTCGAGAAACTGCTGACGGTTGCGCTCGTCGCGTGGCAGGGCGAGGAAGCCGCCAGTGGGGCGATTCAGCGCCTGGACTACCGGCGGCGGCGCGGCCGCCGCGACAGCAGAGGAAGCCGCGCCCGCAGCGAGGTGGCTGTGCGGGGCGGCGGCGGCGGTGGCAGTCATCGCGCTTGCCATGGAGTAGCGCGACTGCCGGATCGCCGCGAAGCTCTTCGGTGGGACGGCAGCCGGGGTCTGGAAGCCGCCCAGGTGTGCCTTGAGCGCCGCGGCCGGGGACGGGGCCGCCGGGCCACGACGTGGCAGCGGAGGGCCGCCCTGTGCTGTGTGGCCGCTCACAGACGGCGCGCGTGTCGCCTGCCCTGGTCCGCGCGGTGCCTGCGGCGGCAGCATCGTGTGCTTCACAAGGTCCTCCTCCTCTGCACCGTACCGCCGCTGCGCCGCCGCCGCAGTCGCTGCTGCAGCCACCGCCTTTGACGGCAGCGGTTGCTCCTCTTCACGGCCGCGCTTCCGCGGACTCTGACGGGCGTTCTCGCCCCGCGACGACGAGGCGCTGCGCGGCACGTGCGGCTGACGCGGCATCTCGCGCGGCCGGTCTGCCACCTCGGCGCGAATCGTGATCACGCCCGCCCGCGCCATCTCGACGCTCTCCGCGCGCCGCCGCGCCGCTATACCGATAATCTCGCCGTCGCTGTTGTACTGCGGCGGGGTTGCTGGTCCCGACAAGATCGGGTCGGCGCGCACCGCAGCCTTCTGCCGCTCCATTTCCTCCATGATGTCCCGCAGCTCGGCGGAACTGCGCGGCTGCAGCTGCACACGCGACCCCTTGCTCGGCACCTGCACCGGTGGCGGCAGGTCGAGTAAGATGCTCTCGTTGGAGGAGCTCGGCGGCCGGCCGCGCACGCCACCCGCGCCGCGGCGCTGTTGCGACGAGGCGCGACCGGCGGTTGAGGGGCGCGCGCTCTCCTCCGGGAAGTCGGCCTCGCGGTGCTGCGCCACCATAGCGTCGAAGTCGACGGCGCTCTGCGCGTTGGGGTCGCCGATGCTGATGCGGCCGCCGGTGGACGTGCGATTGTACGTCGGCCGGCCCACGCGGCGGCTGCTCGCGCGCGGCTTCGGCTCATCCTCGAGCGAGTCGGGCAGCTGGACATCCAGCATGCTTGGCCGCTTCAGCTCGTCCCAGAGCAGCGTGTTCATTCGTGACGAGCGGCGCGGCGAGGGGCTCACGCTGGGGCCGCGGCACCGCAGGGAGTGGCCTTGCAGCTTCGCGGCCGAAGTGAACTTCTTCGCGCAGGTGGAGCAGACAAAGTTGACGTCCTTGAGCGTGCCCGAGTAGGCGCACTGCATGCAGACGTCGTAGTCGCACTTGTAGCACCGGAAGACCGGCGACTCGGCAGACACCTTGACCACGCCGCAATTGCACACGTTGCAGTCAAAGCCGCTGTAGGCGTGCGGAATCGACGTCAGCTTCGTCATGACGTGCCCGTTTAGGCACTTGAACTCGCCCTCGAGCCCGTCCGTCAATTCGCGCGGCAGCGAGACGACGGCGCGGAGGTTCCAGCGGGTGGCCGTGTCGCGGCCCGGGTACACCATCGCGAAGTGATCAGGACTGGAGCGCACCAGCTCCCCACGCCCCTCCCCCGTCATGCTCACGCTACGCCGACCCGACAGCGACGCCCGCGCCCCCACCACGGTGACGGCTGCCGGTTTACGCTCACCCGGCCCCGAGACGAGGGACACGCTGCCGCCGCGGGCGCGCGTGCCGCGGCGCGTGAGAAACTGGTTGCACAGCTTACCGTGCTGCACCTCCTCCGCCTGCAGCACGTCCGCCCGCGCATCCTGCTCCGCACGCGTCAGCGAGAGGAGGCCCCACAACACGCTGTAGGTTACGTGGTACTCCAACTCCACCTGCGCCCGCCCGCGCTGCTCCGTCGCTTCCACTCGCTCCAGCGCCTCGCGCAGCACCGCTTCCGCCGTCCGCTTGGCGCGAAACTGGAGGTTTTCGCCAAGGCTGTGGAGCGCCTGCCCGTTCGCCGGCGAGGGCTCGAGCAGGTTCAACTTTTGCAGCAGGGACAGCGGGCAAGAGAGCGGCCGGCGGTTCCACACGGAGTCCTCGAGCACCTCCATCAAGGTCGCCCGCCGCGATGGCTCCCGATGCAGAATGCGCTCGACGAGGCGGCAGAGCTGCGAATCGCCTTTCCAGTCCCTCGGCCAGCTCCACGCTGCCCCGGCGACGGCGTTGAAGAGCGCGAGCGACTTCTGCTCCTTGTCCAGCTGACGCATCCCCTTCTGCTCCATCGCGTCAAGGTAGGGGTTCATGCGGGTTAGCAGCACGTACAGGACCACGCCAATGCTCCACGTGTCGACCTCTTTGCCGTAGCTGAGCGACGGCGCCTCCGAGTTTTTGGTCATGCGCTTGTACACCTCTGTCGCCATCTCCGGCGCCATGTACATCGCCGTCCCAGCCACGGTCTTGCGCGGGTGCGCCTCCGAGATGCGGCTAGAGAGGCCGAAGTCTGTGACCTTGAGGTTGCCCTCGGCGTCAAAGAGGAGGTTTTGCGGCTTCAAATCGCGGTGAATGCAGCCCTTGGAGTGGATGTACGAGATGGTGCTGACCAGGGCCCAGCCAATCCACAACACCTCAGGCACGGCGAGGCTCCGACTCGCGATAACGTCGTGCAGTGACTTGCCGGCACACCGCTCCATCACGACGTATGCCCGGTCGTCGTCCCTGCCGGCGGCGTAGAAGCGCACAATGTTGGGGTGCCGCGAGAAGTGGCTCATCAGGGTCACTTCCTCCTTCAGTCTCTTCCAGTCATTCTCGCTCATCCGCTTCGACGACACCTTGAGCGCGTAGGCCTCGCCACTGTTGGAGACGGCGTCGAACACTTTGCCAAACCCACCCTTGCCGAGTAGCCCCGTCGTGACGAGCCGGAGATCCTCCTCCTCGAAGTACACCGTCATGTGCTCCAGCGGGTGATCGTCTTCCTCTATCTGGTCCACAACGCAGCGCTGGATGTGCGGCGTCTTCACGGTGCTGCCGAGCCGCGCGATGGACGGCGTCTGCGACAGATCGCGTGGCATGGAGACGACACCGCCACGCGGCGGCGTCCGTGACGATGAGCCACCGACGTGAGTCATCCGTGGCGCTCCTCAATCGCCTCAAGGTTTCTCTTGTTTTTTTACTTTTTCAGTAGTACTCTGATCCGACACGAGGTAGACGGTGCTCTCGCTGCTGCCCTTGTTTCTCTTCCTGTATGGAGACGGGTGTGCTTCTAAAAGGCAAAGAAGGAATCTGCCGGGGAGGGCCGAAGAAGGCGAGCAAGCTACTCTATGTGAGACAAAGCGCACGACCGAGAAAAAAAAAAAAGAAACAGCCAGCTTCCACGGCTATCTGCTCCTCTGTGCCGCTGTAACTTGTGAAGCGTGTACGTTTTGGACGCAAGACAGCCTCTACGCGCCACGCCACAGCCAAAAAACACGCACAGAAACGCCGCGACTGGTAAGCGCGCCGTCCAGCTGGTCGAGAGCACTCGCCCAAGAGCTGTCCATATGCCATTTTTGTAGTCGTAGTTGTTGTGTTTTTTTTTTTTTTTCGGGAGTTGTGTTGCCCAGGAAAACCATCCAGCACAAAACCGCGACCAGAAAAAAAGAGGGTAAAGTGGTAGGCGAAACAGTTAGTTATCCAAAGAGTACGGTCAGTGATTGATCTTTTTTTTTTTCCGATGTTGTACGCGACGGGCAGCTTTACGCACGCACGCTCGCCTGCGAGCACGGGGTGTTTGTGGCGCGCATTCGTCGCCGTGATCGTTGCCACGTACGGAAAACCATTGTCTGTGATGCGATAACAGTCCCTCAAGGGGCGAAGTCAACCGTACGACTGTCCCTCCAAGGACGCAGCATTTGGGCAGGCGAAGCTCTTTTGTTGGTTCTGAAATTGTGCGCGAGACCTTCGGCCATGTTAGCGTTAAGCTTGTGAGTGCGGGGCAGCAAAAAGAGGGAGGAAGACGCATTCCGGCGGCTAACGATCAAGTGGGGTAGGGATGCGATCCACAGTGCTAGCAGACTACTTCGTGTGTGTGTGTGTGTGTGTGTGTGCAGCCGAAACGGTTGCTCCTGAAAAAAAAAAAAAAGGATACTCGCACTCACATTTCACCGGGCGCTGCAGCCGCGCAGAACGAGGCGCTAGCTGGCCCCAAATTGTGTGAAAAAACGATACCTGCCGATGCCGTAGAGAGAACAGGAATGCACAGCGCGCTTTCAGGCTGATTGTCGAATGGGCTTTCTGGAGAAATGCTGCGTAGCTGTCCTTCACTTTGCAGGCAGGTTGGCACGTACTCATCATACGTCTAAGCTGCCTCTGGCGCGGGCTTCGGTTCAGCTACGTCACTGGTCGACGCAGGCGTGGGGACGCTGGGGCTGCTCTTCGCGACGATCGGAGTGGGGTTCGTCTTGACGGCGGTGTGGATGCAGGCGATGCCGCCGGTGAGGTTCTCGTAGCGGACGTAGCCGAATCCGGCGTCACGGATCATTTGCGCGAAAGTTTCCTGGTCCGGGAAGGCGCGGATGCTGTCCACCAGGTAGCGGTAGCTCTCCTCGTCGGCCAGCACGCGGCCTGCCTGCGGCATGAAACCGTAGGACCAAAGGTCGTACGGCACGCTCAGAAGAGGGCACGTCACCTTGCTAAACTCGAGCACATTGAGCACACCACCGACTTTGAGCACGCGGAACGCCTCACGGAGTGCCTTTGGCCGGTCGCTGAAGTTGCGAATGCCAAAGGAAACGGTGTAGCTGTCAAACGCGTCACTCTCGAAGGGGAGCTCCTCGCCGCTGGCGCACACCCAGTCAATATCCAAGTAGCCCTCACGCTCCGCGCGCTTCTCGCCTTCCTTCAGCATCATTTCGTTAATGTCGCACACCACCACCTTCGTGCTTGCCGCCGTCTTGGGAACGAGACCGAAGGCACGCTCGCGCGCGCGGATGATGTCGGTGATCCGGAAAGCGATGTCACCAGTGCCGCCGGCGACGTCCAGAAACTTGCCGCCCGGCAGCGGGCACACACAGTCCTCCACAAAGTGCTTCTTCCACACCCGGTGCACGCCGACCGAGAGGACGTCGTTCATCAGGTCGTACTTGGACGCAACGGAGTCGAATACCCTCTTGACGTACGCGTCGCCGAGGCCCATGTTGCGGCCGAGGCGAGTGTAGCGCAGCATTTTTCTTACTGCAGCTTCCGAGCTCTCCTTTCGTCCGTGTTGCTGCGCACGACAGATTTGACTAGGCTAAAATCTACAGGAGAGATGAAACGAGGCGGTAAAAGAAAAACCACTAAGCGCAGAATTCTGAATTTGACGAAAACCAGATTTTGTGCGTGTGTGATCGCTGCGAACGCCGTTGGGAGAGAAAGCCGGCAAAACAAGCAATAAAAAAAAAGAGCATCGACAAGGCGGAGAACGAAAAAGGCAGCTTGACCGTAGATGGTGCACCACATTCTATTGTACCTCTGAGGGATGGGTTCACTATTTCTTTGTTTCTTTTCGCCGCACTCTGTCCGTGTTCCGAGGCTGCAGCGGACGGTGCACTGAGGAACGAAAAAAAAAAAAAGCGGAGAGAGTCCAAGAGGAGCGCGCGAGCTCCTGCCGCAGAACGGTGCAGACGCGGCGCGTGAAAGAAGCACCGCGGCAAAGCGCACTGTTGTGTCATGATCTTTTTTCCTTTTTTTTTGGTGGTACCCGGCGTCAGGTGTCAGGACTCGCTCAGCCCTGCTTGCGTCACGTCGGCGCATACGTAAAGGTCGCCGTCGTCTCCGCCTACACAAAAAACACTGTGCTGGTGCGACGCCGATACGCTGCACAGTTGGTACGACCACTCCGAGAACGGCGTCGAGACGGAAAGCGGCAGATCGCGGCATCTATTCCCTTCATCGTCGTCTGACGAATTGGGGCTGTTTCTCTTCAGCACCGCCGCGGCAGTCGTAAAGTCGTTGGCTGCCGCCGAGCGAGGGAGCCTGCGCTCTACGCCAGGACGCTGATGTGCCTTGTCCTCGAACGTGTCCTTCTCGCCACCGCAAACGTGACTGGTTGTGTTGTAGACCAAGATTGTGTTAGATGCAATGTGCGGGTAAATGAGGCGATCAAAGAGCGGCATCATTGAGATCTTGGGCGGCGGCACACTTGCGGAGACTTGCGAGCGGCGGCAGTCGCCGGTGCTGACGCGCGCTGTCTCGGCAAAGGACGATGCGCCGATAGAAAGAGCAACAATGTCACCAGAGTCGGTATTGAGCCATGCCAGCTGTACGCCGCGCCTCCGCAAAGCCGACGGAACCTCAACGTGCAGCGCCTCGATCGCGCCGCCGACGGAGAAGGTGGCAACGTGCTCGTTGCGTTTTCGCAGGTCCCAGAGGGCGACCGCGCCGCTTTTAGTGCCTGTCAGTAGCTGGACGGCATCGCTTCGGTCCACGGCAGCGACAGCGGTGACGGCGGCTGTTGCGGCGCCTCGACGTGTGCTGGAACCCAGCCCACTGATAATCGCTGACGGAAGCGCGGCCTCAGTGCACAATAGCGGGTGCCTGCGTCGTGTGTCGATGAGCGCCGTGCAGCCGTTGCCGAGGGCTGCGACAGCAACAGTATCGGACAATGGAAAAACGGCAGTGGCTGCTGGCGCGCTGCTCTGTTGCCCTGCGTGCCGCTCAAATTGCAGCTCGCGCATGTCGTAGGTATGAAGAGGGGTGCCTGCGGTTTCGTCCAGGTCCTCGAGGTCAAAGACGTCCAGCGTTGGGGCCCCGCTGTAGCCGCAGATCGTGTTGAGTGTGCTGCCCATGAAGTGCGCGGCGGAGAGACCGAAACTCATCCTGTTTTCGCCACCCACACGCGCTTGAACGGTGGCGGTGCTCAGCTCAACGAGCGGTGCAGTGCTCCCGCGCGGTGCACCGGCAGTGTCGGTCCACGCCGCGGCGCCGAAGAGCTGGAAGCCCGAGCGGCGGCATGCGAGAAGAAGCTCGTCTCGTGCGTCCCACTCGGTGCTGGTGACGCAATTCCTGAACGTGTCCGCGGTGGATACAAGCGCCTCGCCGTCGGTGTTGTGCCGTGTGGCGTGAATGCTCGGCGCGAGGGTGCGGACGAGCGGCACCGTGCCTGGCGGAAAGGCCGACCAGGGAAGGTGCCGATTTCTATGTTGAGGGCGGGCAAGGAGAAGGCCCCATTTGTGGCGCTGGAGGTGCCAGAGTTGCGAGGCGGTGGCCCTTGTCATGCACGACGGCCCGGGGTACGAGGCAACATAGTCCTGCTCATCGCGGTGGCGCTTTCGCGTGTCGCTGGCGGGGTGTGCGTCGTCGACTTTGGGCAGAAAGTTGTCTGCGGGGCGATTGGCTTGGAAAAACGCCCTGAGTGTGGTCTGCATGGCGGCGGCCTGGCGAAAGGACGGGCAAAGGGGGGGGGTTGCAGTAGCAAGAAGATGAGGTGGGGTTTGCGTGTTGCTTTCATGCCCCTTTCCGCGGGATTTGTTTTTGCCCTTGCGGTGGCGCGCAGGCGGGGGGTTTGGGGTGGCGGCGGCGGGGCCCCCCCCCTCCCTGGTGGGGGGGAGGGGTTTTGGGGCTGGGCCATAGGGGGACGCCCAAAGCGGCCCCCGGGGCCCCCTCGGCGGGCCAGCAGCGGCTAGGCGCGGGCGGAGGGGGTGGGTGGGGGNGGGGGGGGGGGGGGGGGGGGGGCCGGGGGAGGTGGGGAGGGGTGTTGGATTGGGCGGTGTTCGTGCATTCTTTGCGTTCGGGGCGTGCTGTTTCCATCCGTTGGTCCGGGCCGTGGCGCTTTTGGCTTCGGCGGCTTTATTTTCCTTTGGTTTTGGGAGAGGGCTTCCCGGCCGGTGCCGTGGCTGCTGGTCGAAAAGGGGGGCATTGGGGAACGCAAAGCCCGGGGGGGGGGGGGGACCACTGGTGCCTCGAGCGTTCTTCGGCGGTCGCGGGCGGGACCAGGTACAAAAAACGGACAGAGCTACAGGCACGCGCGCGGTGAGGGGGAGGAATGGTAGCTGAGGTGGCGAGGGAACACACGGACACTTGATACAAAGAGATGATGGCCGGTAGGCGCGGGGGGGGGGGGGAGTCGGGCGAGTTACGTCGGCATGCCGGCCCAAGACGCGGATGCGCTGGCGCCGCCGCCGGTGTACATCAGGGAGGGCGAGAAGCGCTTGATGCGGTTGGCCTGCTGCTGCCGCGTCAGCTCCTCCTGCAGCAGCGATGTCGAGCGGAAGACCGGCGGCGTGCTCACCGACGCGTGGCCGAGGCTCGACCGTGAGGCGCCTGCTGGGCGCAACGTCGGGTCCCACTCACGCGCCGTCGCGTTCGAGGGCGACCGGGCCGAGAACGTGGCGCACCGCAGCGCCGGCTGCGAGGCCTCCATCGAGTGGGCCTGGTCGACGGCGTGGCTGAGGCTTGGGCTGCGCGCGAGGCTTCCCTGCGAGCTGATGTGGACGAGGTAGTTCTCCATCAGGGCCGCGTCGTCGTCTGCGTTGCGGTTTGCCGCGACCGGGATCGGGCTGGAGTGCAGCTCGGTCGGGTACGTGCTGGAGGGCGCGCGGAACGGGGTAAAGACGGACGGCATGTGCATGCCGCGCGACCCGAGCGGGATGGGCATGATCACTGGCGACGCGATCTGCGTCGGCGCCGGGGCAGAGGACCGGGTCACCGGCTCGGCCGCCAAACGTGGTCGGCTGTCGAGTAGGTTGACGCCCGTCTTCTCGGACAGGATCATGCGCTCCATCTCGCGCTGAATGGCGTAGTAGAGGAAGAGGTACTGATCCTTGCGCTGCACCATGCCACTGCGGCACGCCTTCAGGTAGCGCACAATGCGGGGAACGCTGATGTCGGACTGCCCGAGCTGAAACTGCGCGAGGGCGATGTGCAGGCCAATGAAGACGCCAGTGCGCCCGACGCCTCCCGAGCAGTGCACGACGATTGGCGACTGCGTGCTGCGCGGCGAGCGGGCAATGACCTGAATCATCTCCATGAGCGTGGCGCTGCTCTGCGGCACCCCCTGGTCCGGCCACGCAGTGTACTGCATGTGGTACACCACCTTTTCCTCGCCGCGCACGCTGCGGAGCACGAGGCGGCGGTGGATGGAGTCTGGCCGCATGTTCTCGGCGACGAGCGTGACGGAGAGCACGCCCATGTCGTACGTCTCCCCGCGCGGTGGCCAGTACGTCTCGCTCTTCACCTTGCCGTTCTCCTTGGCCGCGCAGAGCATGACAACGAAGGCGGTGTCGTTCTCGTAGACCATGCGCCAGAAGTCGAGCACTGTGTTCTTCATCGGCGCCTGCGTTGCGATGTACACAAACGGCACCTTGAACTTCTCGCGGGCGTCGATGTAGTTGGCGTTGATGTAGGTGCCGTCGCCGTGCGCGCTGCTCTCACTCAAGCGCACAATTGTGCCCTCGTTCGGCTTCACGTCGGCGAAGCGGTTCTTCGCCATGCTCGAGCCGAGCAACGCGCTGTAGAACTCGTCCAAGTTGCTGCGCACATCCTCGTCGACGCGGCGCAGCTTGGCAAGCTCACGGTCGAAGCCGTCCTCAATGGCGGGGTACACTCGCTCGCCGAGGCGGCGCAAGTGCGTGTCGAACCGCTGCTTCTCCTTGAGCTGCTCCTCGCTCATGGCTCACTCGGAGAGCTCGCAACGCGGTGGAGATGCGACAGCGCGCACGCCTCTCGAGAAACCAGGCACTCCGGAGTGCCTGAAAGGGGAGAAAAAAAAAAACAGTCTAGAAAGTGGGAGAAAGGGGGAGGGGGTCAGGGAGCAGAAGAATGGAGGAGGGGTAGGGGCGGGAAAAGAGAGGGTGAAGGTGAGATGGTGAGCGCACTGACCTGACGACGCGTGTGAAGAAGACCCCCCCAGAAAAAAAATCAGGATCGGGACACCAAAAAGAGCGAAAAAAGAAGCACACACGCACACGCAGGGGAAAGAGTGCGCGGTTAAAGAGTGAAGCACAAAGGTGCGGCACAACGCGCGCTTTTTGTTTTGCAAACACACACACACACACACAGACACACGCTAGCACACTAACAGGAGAAGGAAAAAAAAAAGAGACAGGGGAGAGAAGAAGTGTGGCGGAGTTGTATACAGGGCACACGTGAGTCCCGAAGGCGGAGGAGAGAAAAGGGAAAAAACTGCACCCAGTCCGGGGTGAGACAAACAGAAAAAGAAGCGCGGTGCGGAGGAAGGTGACGCGTGCGACGGTGGATGTGGCGCAGTAAAACAAAGAAAGGGGAGAGAGCAGTCGGCGATGAGGCAAGTGGCCAAAAGGAAAAAGAAAGGAGACGTAGACCACGAGTCAGTACGCACCGATCGTGCAGAAAAACAGTGCAGCTTCGGCTGGACTCGTTGGTTGTTGGCGGTAGTGGTGGGGCAGGCGGGCCGCCACGACTAATAGCACGAGACTGAGCTGGCGACACTGAAAGGGAAGAAACACAGGCCGAGCGTTCAGTGCGCAGAAAAAAAAAAAGCAGTCAACTCGCAAGTAGGGAAGGGGGGGGGAGCGAGGAAGGGAAAGGCTGACCCTCCGACAGGAGGAAAGGAGTGCGAGACACACAAACTCACGTACGCAGGTCGGCCCCGACGTGTTCAACTACACGAGAGGACACAGAGAGAAAGAGGGAGACTCGCAATGTGCACGCGACAAGGGAAAAGGGCACAAGACGGACAAATGCAGGGTGGGGGTGGGCGGTGAGGCAAGGGGTGTGTGGAAAGGGGAGGTTGCGACGGGTGCACACTTCCACAAACACCGCAGACTAGAGAGCTAACCGGGCTGAACCGACGTTGACACGCGCAAAGAGCGAGGAGAGCGGGATGTAATGGGAAGGGAGTTCGGTGGCGGCGGAGAGAAGAAAAACGAAGGGGTGCACGCAAAGACACACACACACACCGCGAAAAGAGCAGGTTTGTAGTCAGAACACGACAAGCAAAGTGTGTACGTACATAAATGTTCGCGCTCTGGCACCGGAAAAGAGACCAATCGGCAAACGCGCAACGTGTGCTGTGCACTTACACGCTTCGCTGCAACGTCAGGTACACACCGCCTCCCTTTTCTGCCACGCGTAGCAAAGCCTCACCAAGGAGGGCACCGCGAGACACGGAGAGGACGAGGGCGACCAAAAGAACGTGCGCTTATGTAAAGGCGACCAAAGAGAACAACGCGCTTCTCTTTCTTTTTTTTTTTAAGGCGACACGCGTTGGTTTGCGACGTGGCGAGGCAATTCACTGGGGCGTTCCTGATTCAGCACCTCGAACAGATCAATCAACGCGTGATTAGCAGCCGACCGGTAACAGCAGAGAAAAAAGAGAGAAAAAAAAAACAACGACGACGACGACACAAGATGAAGAAGAAAAAAAAGGAGAAAAAGAACCACTCAGCAATGAAAACAACGACGACAGCTCACAACGGTGCTCAAACGCGCCTGCGCAGCCGGGTGGAACCTCGCTTGACTTCCCTTCGCCTCAGATGTGCATGCGCCCGCACGAGAAAAATCAGATCGATTCTAGCAAAGGAAAAAAAAGTGAAGATGCAAGCAGGAGCGCGAAGAGGCAGCACGAGCTAAGCCGCAGCTCTGCGGCACGTGGTGCACACGGTCTCGAGGCAGGGTGAGGGCGACGGGGACAGGGCGTGGTATCCTCAGCGTGCGACGTCTTCGAAAAGAAAAAGAAACAACACAGGACACAGGAGGGGTCGGTGGCTGCTCTGAGGGGCCCGATGAAGGAGCACTCGCAGACTTGTCAGTCAAGGACTGCCGTTGTGGAGGCAGACAGAGAGAGCGTGTGAAACTGAGGGAGAGCCGACTCTTCACCAACCGCTGATCAGGTGGCAAAAGAAAACGAACTTTGAGGGTGTGTGTACGCGTCAAGATGCGTGGCGCTTAGTCAGCAGCGGCGTAGACGTGGGCTCGTCTGGCGGATGCGCGAAGTGGAGACGGAGGGGCAGAGGATGGTGTGTGACAGCTCACTATAATTGGTGACCACGAAGAGGGTTTACAAGACCCGCGCGGGTGGCGGAGGAGAAGGGAGGTAAGAGGGGCGGATGTGAGGAGAAGTCGGGCCATTTCATTGTTATCGTGTCTCGAGTCTGCGCTCGGTGGAACGCACAGCAACTGCGGTGGTGTCGCCGAGAACCAACACGCCACCTCGGGGGCGACGTCACGCGGACCGCCGAAATGAGCGCATGCGTGCGCGTGACGCCGCCGCTGTACGTCTTTGTCCCCTCAAACGCGTGGGATGCCGCGAACTCTGACCGAGCAATGCGATCAATATGGAGAAAGAGAGAGAGAGCAAGCGAGGGGGCGCGTGAGGGGGTTGCAGATGCGGCGGGAGAGCGCACCGGTAGTACATGTCCCAGCCCTTCCCTGCACACATGACCAGCTCCGCCATGACCACGTTGAGGGCAAAAAACGAAGCGGACCGTGTGTAAAGGTTTGCCTACGAAGGGGCACTCCGAGAAGAAGAAGAGCCGGCGGCGCTCGCTCTACCGCACCAGGACGCGCGCGCCTCCCTTTTTCTATGCCGCCCAGTGCCTGCAGCGCTATCCTGAGCCTTCAACAAGGCTCTTCTCACATCACACACATCCACACACACACACACACACACACACAGACACGCACACACCTGCAAGGTAAGCCAAGCGAGGCAGAAAAGCAACACAAGAAAGAAAACACGCAGACGAGAAAGGAAGGGAGGGAGGGAGGGGGTGGTGGTGGTGGCGAGGGGAGGCGCCGTTCGCGAGAGGTCTACTCCACAAAGCGTCGAAGCCGCGACGAGCTGGCGCGCTACGCTGAGAAAACGAAAGGGCCAAGTGAGAGTGGGACTGTATGGAAGACTGCGAAGTCTGGGTCAAGGCCGGGGGACAAAAAACAGGGAGGCGCGCTGCACGGGGTGGCTCGGCGCGGAACGTCATAGACGCCAGCGGCGCCTCAAAAAAAAAAAAGAAGAAACAGATGGCGTGTCGACTTCCGCCGCCACGGCGGCCATGTGCGTCGACTGGAGGCGCTGTCGCCTCTCCCCGGCACCCCCGCTTTCGATCGGAGGGGCCGGGACCGCACGGCGAGGTGGCCAGGAGGCGAAAGAAATGAACGAAAACAGTGTTCTGGAGGGAGGACACAAAAGAGGCAACGGCGGGACGGGCGAGCGGAGATGAGGGCAAAACCAAGGACAGAGCTGCGACGCGTTCAACCTCACTTTGAATTACTTGAAGAGGGAGAATCAAACAACAACAAAGCGAGCGAGAAAGGCGCAAGTGCAAACCGACGCAGACATCATGTAGAGGCGAGAGGGAAGATACACGGAAACAGAAAACGAGCAGCACGAAAAGGATGCGCGTGGTGGGGATGGACGTGGTGTGTGAGAGAGTGGTGGAGTGCGGCGTGCGGGGCGTGCAGGTGCTGCGGTGAAAGAAAAAAAAAGAAACAGTGGGAAGGGGTTGAAGTCAGTGAGGCTGGTGTCTGCGTGACGGGAGACACCGAAAAAGACGCGAAGACGCGGAGAAGAGCTGGCAAGAAAGTCAACCACGGAGAGAAACAAGGAAGGCGAAGGGATCGTTGGTGACAGAGGGAGAGAGCTTTTGTGTGACAGGGGGGGGGGGCTGCATTGAAGGGCAAAGGGGTGGGGGTGGGGGAAGTCAGCCGCCGATTTCGACATTGGGGCTGAAACAACCAGAACAAGGGCGGAAAGGAGAGACAAAAAAGAAGCTGAGAACGGTGGGTCTGGCGAGTCAAGCGAAGGGTGTGTGATCTGTGGTGAAGGGCAGTTGAGGTGGAGAAGGAGGAGAGAGAGAGGAAGAGGAGGAGAGGTGGCGCAGAGGACGCGGCTGCGCAGCGCGCACTCTCAGCTCTGCGGCGTCTCTGTCTTCTACCCCCCTCCCCTCCTGCCCACTGCGCCGCCTCTGGCGGCAGGGCGTCTACTACTTCTTGTCAGCCGACTTGGGTTGCTCGGCCGCCGTGGCGGCTGGCTGCTCGGCGGCGTTGGCCTTCGTCGCCGCCTCCTCAGGCGCGTGCCCCAGCGCGGTCAGCGGCGACGCCTCGCCGGGCTTGCGTGGCAGGGAGCCCGTCGCGGCGCCCTCCTCCGCCATCGCGGACGTGAAGACGTTCTTGGGGCTGGCGGCGTGCAGCATCTGGTGCGCCTTCTTGCGGCTCATCTCCTTCGACACCTCCTCCACAGCCAGCGCCGAGTACATGCGGTCCTCGCTGAGGTCGCCGATGTAGGTAATGTCGCGGCCAAAGATCTGGCTGCCGGCCCAGTTCACAATGACGTACAGCTTGCTGCGGATGGAGCCGAGAATGGTGAGGTAGGCGCTCTTCCACACCCACAGCGCCGCGTACCCGCTCACGTCGAACTTGAACTTCTCGCCAAGCGACACGATAGCCGAGCGGTTACCAATGGAGGCCATGCTACCGAGGCTGCGGTACACAAACGGCTTGCTCATTTTCTTGAACTTGAGCACGTTGTTCATCTCCTTGCCAATGTAGCGCCCCTGTCGCGACGCCACGGCGGCGAGCGTGGGCAGCGGCCGCTCGATGCTCGAGGCACAGTCACCCGCCGCGAACACGTTCGGGAGCGGCTTGCCGTCGCGCTGCACGCGCAGGTACTCGTCGATCGCGACGCGGCCGCGCTTCGTCTTGTCACACTTGAGCGCCTTTGTGATCGGGCCCGGGCCGACGCCGGTGCTCCACACGACGAGCCCGGTTGGCAGCACCTCGCCCGACTTGGTGAACACCTCCTGGTCCGTGACACCAACGACCGCAGTCTTGCGCACCTCGACCCCGAGCTGCTTCAGCCGGCGCTGACCGTACTGCCGCAGCGCAGTGTCAAAGGAGCCAAGCACCTCGCCCGCCTCGAGCACCGTCACCTTGCAGAAGGGCAGCAGCGACGTGTTGATCTTCTTGATGTCGTCGTGGAAGAAGTCGGCGAGGTTGGCGGCGAACTCGATGCCGGTCGGACCGCCGCCGACAACAACCGTGTGCAGCAGCCGCTTCGCCTCCGCCTCCGTGGTGGTGGGCAGGTCGGCGGCCATGATGTTCTGCACGAGGCGCTTGCGAATGCCACGCGCCTCGTTGACCTCGCGCAGGAAGAACGCCTTGTCCTCGACGCCGGGGATGTTGAAGGTGTTCGGGCGGGCTCCGTGCGCCATGATGAGGTAGTCGTACTGCACGCTGAACGTGTTGACCGGCACGTTCTCCGAGCCGCCGACGACGCCGACACCGACGCACTCGACGAGCTGCTTGTCGAAGTCGACGTCGTAGATGACACTACGGAAGAAGCGGTGCGGCAGCTTGGCGAGAGCTGGCTGAATTTTCGTGATGGGCTCGCACACAGAGCGGAACTCCAGCGTGCCGGTCGTCGTCTGCGGGAGCAGCGGGGTGAAGACCATGTGGTTGCGGGTTGAGATGACCTGGATGTTGCACAGATTTGGATCGAGATGGTGGGCGGCGTAGCATCCGGCCCACCCCGTGCCCAGGATCACCACGTTCGGCTTCGCCAGCCGCAGGAAGCTGTGACGCAGCATTTTTTGTTTTTCGGGTTTCAGCAACGTGCACGCACGGCGCGAAGAGAAAAAAAAAAGCGCGAGAGCTTTTCTCTTCGCCTCAGCTGTGCAACGTGGAAGACAGCGTGCGAGCGGACAGTCCGGCACCGACAAGGCAAACCGAGAGAGAGAGGGAGGAAGAGAAACCTGCCCTTGCCGTTTCGTTGTTCTCACTTCACACAAGCAACAACAAAATACGGGCACGCCTACACACAAAAAGGCGAGTGAAGTAGGAAAAGAAAGGTCTCGTCGGCAGAGGCAAACAACTAGGCAGCAGGACCAGCACCGGAGGCAACCAGAACAGTGTCAACCGCAGAAGCGGAGGCTGGGCGCGAGGAAGAAGGGAGGAAAGGCCGGGTTGGGGGTAAGTCCTGTGAAAATCGATGCGGTGGTCGCGACAGAGGAAAAGAAGAGAAGCGTTCAGAGCCGCGGTGGCACCCGTGTGTCGCGGTGACCGGTGTCTGCGCTGCTCCTCGTTCCGTTTGCTCTTCACCTTTCACCAGCGGTGCTTCTTGGTGTATAGGCTGGGAAGCACAGACCACTGGAAGTGCGGTAGCGGCTTCGTCCGTGCGGAAAAAAAGGAAGATCCGCTTGGGACAGGCGAAAGAGAAAAAAAGGATCGGCGCGGTAGCGTGGGCAAAAGTGCGGCACAAGAGCTTGATAAATATGAGGAGACCTTGGCCACCACACACACACACACACACACACGACAAGAGGGGGTGCAGGAAGAAGGGATACGAGAGGAAGTAGTGGTGGGGTGGGTTGGGGGAGGGGTCAGAGGGTGGGAGGAGGGGTACACAATTTCGAGCTCGACCGTCTCAATGTCGTGAAGGGAATAGGGCGACAAGGGAAGGAGTGGGCGGGACAGTGCTACGCGACGATTGAGGGGGGAGAGGGAGAGGGAGCTAAGGTGTGAGTGAGATGAGTTAACCCGTGAAGAAGCTTTAGAAAACAAAATCTGGCGAAAGGGCAGAGTGTGCTTGTGTGCGGCTGCAAGTGCGCGGGGTGACACCTTGGAGAGCGCCGGCAATGGCACCACCGCGAACGGATCTGCTGTATTTGACAAATGCGCCTTGAAATTGCCACTTATGAGGTGAGCGAAGGCGGCGTGGGGAAAGGCGGGTGTACGCGACGCTTCTCCGGTATTTTCACCCAGTGTTCCTTTTTATGTTTGCTTTCTTCCTAATTTTGCCGTGTGAAGCAAACAGCTTTTTTTTTCGTTTCCTGAGCGCGCCAGTGTGAGGGGAGCTGAAGCAGGGTTTGAGGGTTGGTTTGGGGGTGTGGGGGGGCTGGTGGTGAGTACTTCGAGAAAGTGTGGTGTGCGCCAACCGTGGAAGCAAAAAGGTGCCGTGACACGAAGGGTTGAAGAGGATGGGGGGGGGGGAGGGTATGAAGGTGGAGGTTAGAGCAGAAAAGCAAGGCCTGCACTTCCCGCTGCGGAGGCGAAGAGGGCTGCGCCACACACGGCACACAGGGGGAGCAGCCAGGAGACAGAAGAGAGCAGGAAACCTCTTCTGCTCTCTGTACGCTGCTGCGGTGATCGTGTCGCGCGTGGACGGCCTCCATCACGTGGAGTACGCTTGACGGATGACACTTCGCTTTCCCCTCCGTGCAGGTAGGGTCATCAGATCCATGTGTGTTTTTTCCCCATCCGCGTTACGAGGCTGCTGGACTTCGATTTGGTATCTTTGTTGTCGCGTGAGGGAACGGCTGGCGATCATTAACCTAGCGACGGCGAGGAATGCGAAGGGGGCGGGGCGGGGAGCGGGTCGGGGGCAGAACTGAGGAGGGGCAAAGCAAAGGAAAAAAAGAGCTCGGCACCCTGGTATGAGGACAAGGCAGCAAAACAGAAAAGATGAAGACCCCCGCCCCCCCGGCTCGCCCGCAGGAACACATAGCATGGGGAGAGCAGGCGAGGGGAGAGAGCGAGAGGAGGAGGAACGCCGCGCTGGCGCTTGCCTCCGTGGGTGCTTGCGCTCAGCTTCAGAAGGTCCTTTCATCGCTCATTCACACGAGCGCCACAGGACGTGCATGGGCGAAGGAGGAAAAAAGAGAACAGGCCACGCGAATGGTTTCGTCGACGCGGGGCAGGGTCTTTGACGTCCAGCATCCACTCACGAAGCAGTTCTTCGCCGTTCACCTCACTCCCCTCCACACAGTGCGCGGAGCTCTTTTTCCGCTCGCGCGCCGCCGCCACCACGGCCCCAACTTTGTGTTCTCTCCGTCAAGAGCCGCTGCGGAGAGGCTGTTTACGCGTTACGGCGCGTCCAGTCGTCCTCTTCTACGAGCGACTCGAGCGGCTGCAGGTCCTCGTCGCGCTTTGGCATGAGGTGTTGCGGGTGGCCCACCGTCTCCAGACTTTCCTCCGAGTGCATGCGGTAAATGGCGTCGGCGAGCAGCTTCGCGATGGAGATGACTTTGATCTTCTTGCACTTCTGCCGCGCCTCCTCCTGCGGAATGCTGTCCGTGACGACAACCTCAACCAGCGCGTCGCACTGCGTCAGCCGCTCGCACGCCGGGTCGGTGAAGATACCGTGCGTCGCGTACGCGTGCACCTCCTTGGCGCCGTACTCCTTCAGCACCTCCGCCGCCTTGCACAGCGTGCCAGCCGTGTCGATCATGTCGTCAACGATAATGCACACGCAGCCGTCCACCTCGCCGACGAGCTGCATCGACTCAACCTGGTTGGCCACGACGCGGCGCTTCAGAATTGTGACGATGCGACTGGCACCGATGCGGTCACCCATGCGGCGCGCACGGTTCACCGCACCGGCATCCGGGGCGACAACAACGAGGTTGCTGGGATTGAAGTGGCGCTGCTTGACGTACTCGGCGAACTCGGAGCTGGGGTTGAGGTCCGCCACCGGGCAGCCGTGGAAGAAGCCCTGAATCTGGCCGCAGTGCAGGTCCATCGTCACCACGCCGTTCACGCCCATCTCCGTCACCATGCGCGCCACCGCCGACGCACTGATGGGCACGCGACCCGTGTGCTTGCGGTCCTGGCGGGCGTAGCCGTAATGCGGAATAACCGCGATGACGCGCCGCGCCGACGACAGCTTTAGCGTGTGGATGATCAGCAACAGCTCCATCACGGCGGTGTTCACGTTCGTGCCGTTGCTATTGCCACACGTGGGCTGGATGACGAAGATGTCGTCACCACGGATCGACTCGAGCACCTTCACGATCGTCTCGCCGTTGGCGAATGCGCTGACGCGGCTGGCCGTGACCGGAATGTTGAGGTAGCGGCAGACATCCTCGGCGAGCTTCGGGTTGGCGTTGCCGTGCACGACGCGGAGAGAGCCGTTGCGGCTGTTGCACGGCTCCATTGTGCGGCGGCCCACGTAGAAGCAGGAGGAGGGGGGGGGTGGTGGCAGAGAAGGGCAACGGGAGGTGGCGTAGAAGTCGAAGCAGGTAGCCAGAAAGCGACAACCCGAGCTTGCGTTTTTTAAATTGAAGGGTCGAGCAACAGGAGGGAGAGGAGAGGCTAAGGAAAACGTGCGTGTGTATGAGCGAGGGGACCAGGACGGCTTATGTAGTGGCGAATGCGTCCGACTTGCCGGCGACGGTGCTTTGCCCTGGCTCGTGCTGCTGCGTACCCGAGCCGACGGTGGGTGCCGCGTCGCTGAAAAGAGTGTGTGGACGAAGGCACGCGCAAAAGAAAAACGCGGAGCGTGCGCTGCTGCCACGAATGGCACTCGTCACGTCAATTACGAAGTCGAGGAATCCCAAGTCAACTGGGTGCTCGTCTTCTCACTCGTTTAAGTTACAAGGTTGACCACCAGCGTTTTCCTTTGCAAGTGTGGTCGCCTAGTCCAGGTGGAGGGCAAGGGGAGGAGAAATGAAGAAGGGAACGTATCGAGGCTTGCTGTGGCGTGGGGTGCAGAACGGACGTTTGGCGCAGCTACTCGAGCGGGCGTGTGTGTGTTCGTTTGTTTGTGTTTGCGTGTGTTTTCGTGGGTGTGCGTCCAGCGCAGATGCCGAGTGCAGTCGCGGACGAGGTGAGCGGAAATAAAAAGGGAAGACGGAGAGGGACAGAGAGAGAGCGGAAGGNGATGGGGCATAGGCGCAGCCAAGTACGAGCGAAGAGCGCGCCTGCTTGTGACGCTCTGTGGAAAGGTCAACCGACTTTGCCTGTCCGAAGTGCTCGAGCACTTTGTTCCCGCAGCCGGCACAGCGCTGCAGCTGTCTTGAAGCGGGCTGATTGTCTTCTCATGGTGGCGAAGTAATTGAGGTCGTCGGGACAACTGAAAAAAAAAAAAAGGCCTCTCCGCTTCGCCGTGCAGCGTCCCACACATGTGGGCACACAGACACGCACACACCGACGCATTCGTGTCGTCTCAGCTTCCGCTAACTAGACGGGCTTCAGCAGGCGTGTGTGGCAGAGTTCCGTGGTCGTAAGACGTCACATGGCAGAGTGAAAGAGGGGGTTCCAGTGAGCGGGCAGGCGGAAGCGCAACGAATAAAACCAGCAGAAAAAAAAACACGCGAGGCAGATGCCGCGGACTACAGCTCCAAAGAGCGTGATTGGAGGGAGGGGAGGGGGGGGCGAAGGTGCCAGGGCCGCCGTGCGCTGACGCTCTCGGTACCCCTCCCCCGTTCCACCTGTGCCCTTCTCGTTGCCACAGCGCCGCACCTTCGCCAGCCCACACCCACGACGAAGAGTGAAGAGGAGAGCAAACAAAGGGCCAGTGCCGGACCACGTGCAAAATGGTGAAAGGTAAGGAAAGAAGAAGGAGCGGGTGCCTTGGCGCCCCATGATAGAGTCATCATCACTCTTCCTCTCTTGCGTCAAGGGGCGTCAGCGGGCACCGCGCTTGCTTCTGTTGCTGCGGAACTGAGAGAGGCATACACGGCGCCAAGCAGCTTCTGCTGGTACTCGGCAGGGGTGCGCGTGACTGAGGGGTCGCTGTCAAGCGGCGTGAAAGCGGCAGCTGTGGCGGTGAGCTGTTCGGCCCGCAGCGGAGTGCTCGGGGACGACACCAGTGCTTGCTGGAAGGCAAGCTGCATCTCCAGCACCTGCTCCGGGCGGAGCGGCTGGAAGGCGACGCGGCGGTCAATGCGGCCGGGTCGCAACAACACGTCGGCAAAGGGGATGCGACTTGTGTCGTTCGTTGTGATGAGCAGCAGGCGGCCCTCGCTGCCGGCCACGCCGTCCAGCGCGTTCAGCAACGCGCTCAGTGACATGGAGGAGCGGGGTCCACCACCGACGTCGGTGGAGTAGGCCGCCGTCTTCTCGGGTGCCGCTGCTGCGGCGGTGGTGGCGCTTCCGCTTGCCAGCCCAGGCGGGTTCTTGAGGACGTTCTCCAGGTCTTCAATGAGGAGGATGGAGCGGCGCGGCAGGCTGCTCGTCAGCGAGAGCAGGGCGTCGTCGTCCATGTTGTCGCTGCGGAGCGACAGCACGTGCACCGGCAGGCCCAGCTCGCCAGCGAGCGCCATGACGAAGCTCGACTTGCCGGTGCCGGGTGGCCCCTCGAGAAGGTACCCGCGGCGCCATGGGATGCCCAGCGCGGCGTACGTGTCCCGCAGCGTCAAGAAGAGTCGCGCCTCCTCAACGACCGCCTTCGTCTCCGGCGGCAGGTAGAGGGTGGCGAGGGGGCGGCGGTTGCGCTCGGAGAGGAGGCGCCAGCGCTGGCTGAAGCCCTCGCTGAGGTAGATGCGCACGGTATTGTGCACGTGGTCGCGCCACGAGTCCTGCACGTGCGTCATGAAGCTCTGCACCACGGCGCGGCGGCGCGTGAAGAAGGTGAGGGTGAGCTTGTCGTTCTCGCGGTCGACGCGGTTGGCTGCCGCGGACTTCTGCTTCGACGGGTCCTCGCTGCGAGTGATGTACACCCACGTCGAGCCAAAGCGGAAGAGGTGGCTTCCGTAGCCCGGCACGAGCTTCACCCGCGGCTCCTCGGCCGCGACGCTGACGTCATCGGTCGGAAGCGACGATTCGCTGCCCCAGATGGTCTTCTGCTCGTCCTGCACCGTGACAGGCCGCAGGCTGAGGTTGCGGATGCGCTGCCCGTGTGGCTGGCGACCCATCCAGTCCACGATCATGGCGAACTCTGGCGCCGAGGAGCGCACCTCGAGCGTCGTAGCCGCGCTGTTTCGAATGGCGGCCCACAGCGTCGACTTCTGCGAGACGAAAACGTCCCACAGTGCGGAGAGGAGGAAGATGGCGCCGGCGAGCACCACCGCCTGCATGCTACCCGGCGAGAAGAAGCCACTGTGGCCCGCTGCAGCACCACCACCACCAGCGCCGCCCTCGTCAGAGCCGCCCGTCGAACCCGCACTGTGGCGCTGCTGCTGACGCGCTCGCCGCCGCCCGCGGCCCTCACGGTGCAGGCCCTCGGAGTCGCCTCGAGTGAGGCTGTTGCTCGTGCCGCTGCCGTCGCCGCCCGTGCGCCCGTAGAGCAGCGCCATGAGCCCCGCCGGGGAGGTGAAGAGGCTGGAGGGGTCCGGCATACTGAAGCAGCGCCTCGCTAACAGCGTAGCTGCGAGGTGTGGTGGCGTGCCGAGGTGGGATGCGGCGAGGCATCGGCGCGTCACGAACCCACGCATCACGGAAGTAGCTCGCGCACGGCTACGCAACATCGGCGCCGAAGCAAGCGGGCGCATGGGATGCGCGGCGAAGAGGGGAGAGGGAGGGAAGGATGGGGGGGGGGGTAAGGGGCGCGGCTAATTAGCGATGAAGTGCAGAAACCGTCGAGCGTGAGGCAGGCGTTTCTCCGTGCATGTGAGGGTCTATGCTGGGACGTGAACGGCGATGCGCGGCGGGAAAGACACAAGGCCGTGGGTAGGGTGGGGTGGGGAGAGGGGTGAGGAGAGGAAGAAGTCGTAGGGCAAGGGAAAAGTGGACGAGGAATACACATAGATATCGCGACGATCACCAGGTGGGGGAGATACTCACCGAGCAGTTTTCCGCTCTTCTGCTTCGCCCCTCTCAGGGCGTGCTGCCGACGGATTTTCTTTTTTTTGGTGCGCGGCACGCCTCCAAAAGTCACTGGGTGCAGGGCGATGCGGGAAAGACGGAGTGGCGACACGCAAGCCGCTACACTGCTGTCAACGTAGCTCATTCTCGTCACCGCTTTACACCTCCACAATCTCGTACCCGTCCACCAGGCGGGCGTACACACCGTCCGGTGCATCGGCGGCGCGGCTCTCAACGTGGCCAACAACCCACGCCGGGCAGCCGCCGTCGCTTGCGGTCAGCTCGGCGCAGAAGGCCTCAGCGACAGCCGCACTGGGTAGCGCGACGAGGAGCCCACCGCTTGTCTCGGCCGAGTAGCCCTCGAAGAGGCGGTACTTGTCACGCATCCGCCGCGAGGCTGCAACGGCGGTGCGAAGCATGGGCAGCCGCTCGAGAACGAGGCAGAGCTCGCGCGGGTCGTCGCCGACCGCCTGCGCAGCGCCGAAGTTGTTGGCGTGTCCGAGAATGCCAAAGCCCGTCACGTCGGTTGCCCCGTGCGCGCCAAACTTGCGCATCAGCCGTGCCCCTTCGCGGTTCAACCGCCGCATGCTGTCCGTTGCCGCGTTGTACAGCTCCTCGATGTCCTCGCTGGGAATGTACCCCACGATGGCTTCCTCGTACAGTGGCGAGGGCCGCAGAAGCCACTGCTTGAGGTTCACGGCGATCTGGCACCCCAGCGGCTTGGTCAGCACAAGCACATCGCCGGCGCGCAGCAGCCCACTGGGCCGCACCATCTCCGCCTCCGTGACGACTGCCATGGCAACGCCGCCGATCAGCGGCCAGGGGTTCATGACGGTCTGCCCGCCGGTCACCTTCGTCGACGCCAGGGTGGCGCGCTCGGCGAAGCCCTTCATGATCTCGCGCGTCGTGATGAGGCGCTCGTTCTCGTCCATGTCGGTGCTGGCCGCGAGCAGCATCAGCATCGTGTCGCACTCGGCGATGCCCATCGAGTAGAGGTCCGACAGCACGTTGGCCGCGCCGATCTGGCCCTGCAGGAAGGGGTCCGCGACGCTGGGGAAGAAGAAGTCGGTCGTCGACACGAGGAAAAGCGGCTCGCCAGCCTCGCTGCGGTGGTGCAGCGGGACGATGCTGCAGTCCATGCCGACGTCCTTTTGCCCTGGCGCCGTGGAAACGGCCTGCAGGAGCGCGAGCAGCTTCGGTTGCGGTAACTTGCAGCTGCACCCCTTCAGGCGAGTGTAGTCAGTCAGCTGAAATTCGGTGGGCAGGCCGAGGGCAACCGGGTCGAACCGCGGCTTTTTCAGCTGCGCCGCCCCGTCCGAGGCCTCCGCCGCGTGCTGGCGCTTTTGCGACATGTCCCGCCCTCGTTGTGCGAAAAAGGCTGAGGGACGCGAGAAGGGGGGGGGGGGGGAGGGAGGGAGAGGGGAGGGGGTGGGGGGTGGGAGGACGACGTGGGGGAGGGGGGAGGGGCGCGCGCTCCGTATCCAAAGTGGGAAAAGCAACGTCTTGGGCGTATCGGCAAGGATGGTGCGCAGGACAAGAGCGTGCGCCTTCTCGTCGGTTAGTGAATCGCGTCGGCGGCACGTACGCGGAGGGTGGGAGAGGAGGCGAGGCCAGCGGATGCGGGGTCACCTTCTGCACTTCACCGTGCCCAAGACAGAAACATACAGGCACGCCAGACACACCGTTCCTGTGTGCGTCGGAAAAAGACGCACTCCGGATCTTCTCTTTCGTGGTCCTCGTTATGACGGGACCGGCAGATGTCCGCCTCGCGTTCGCGCGGCGCACAGCCGCGGCTCAACAGCCGGCGCACGCCTCAAAAAACAACACACGCCGCACCACAGCCTTTTACGCAGGAGCGGGACGCCGCCCGCGCTTACAAGTCTTCGAGGAACTCGTTAAGCTCAGCGTCCTCCTCCTCGGCCGGCGCCCCCTCCCTCTCCCGCTTGCGTCCCGCCTCCGTGCCCGCCTCGCCACCGCCGGCCGCCTCGCCCGCAGCCGCCTTCTCCGCGGCCGCCTTCTTGCGCTTCTCCGAGGCGGTCATCCACGTGCGTGGGTCGTAGCGCCCCTCCACCTGTGCCGTGCGGCGGCGGTTGTTCTCACGGAACTCGACCGCCTCCGGCTCGTCGGAGAGAATCCACTCGACGCTCTCCGCCGCCTTCTGCAGGTCCTCCTCCGATGTCGCGGTGATGCGAACGTGCGGGTCCTCGAGCGCCATGGTGGCCGCGTTGGGGTTGGTGTCCTTGAGCGGGTTCGTGATGCCGCGCCCGACGAGCACGATGCGGCAGTTCGTGTCCTTCTCGAGCTGCTGGTGCACCATGCCGCGCGGCCCGATGAGGGCGCCGTGGTCGCCGCTCTCCATCTGCTCCGCGGTGAAGTAGATGCGGCGCTGGATGTCCTTGGACTTGTTGGCCGCGTACTCGGCCCGCTCAACATAGGTGCGAAGCATCTTGCTAAGATCGTCCATCACGCGCAGCCGCTTCTCCATGACAACGTTCTCGGGGGTGTTGGTGCGGTTGCCGCTCGCGTCGTACTCGGGCTCGAGCGGCGTGTTGCAGAAGTACGCGTCGCACGAGTTGGTCGCGATCATGCGCTGCATGTCGTTGGCCAGCACGCGCAGCAAAAAGGCGCGCAGGAATTGCCCGTCCTCGAGCATGAGGGCCTCGGAGGGGACGTAGCTGGGCACCTGCAGGTTGGTGTAGCGCCCCTCGCTCCAC
This sequence comes from Zelonia costaricensis, assembly GCA_030849075.1. Classification (NCBI taxonomy): domain Eukaryota; phylum Euglenozoa; class Kinetoplastea; order Trypanosomatida; family Trypanosomatidae; genus Zelonia; species Zelonia costaricensis. The sequence continues at coordinate 94,685 of JASAOO010003536.1, forward strand.
CGGGAGATCGTCTCCTTTGGCATTCTGCGGTGCTGCAGGAGCTGCACGGGAACGCCTGTGTCGAACACGCTGGTTGCTTCACTCTTTTATGATGGCGTTTACGAGCGGGCAGAGCAGAGAGGGACAGGAACGATGGAAAGAGGGGGAGGAAGAGAGGTGGCGCGCTGAGGAGTGGGAAACACACCAGCGTGACAGGTCACTGTTTCCTTCTTGTGTGGGCGTCCACTGTTTGGCTTGTTTCGCCGCAGTTCTGCAGCGCATTGTTTGCCTGCTGAAGATGCACACAACTGTTCCCGCATACGAGTCGATCGCCGCGCGTGGCTTTTTCTTTTTCTTTTCTCGAGTGTCTGTGAAGGAGAGAGAGAGAGCAGGTCCTTTTTGGTTCTCGTGCCCATGCGCAGCGGCTCGTACTGCAGCTCAAAGTGGTGAGGCGGGCACTCGCCGTTTCGGCTCAGGGAGAGAGAGGGCGCCGTACTCCGAGGTGCGGCGGTCGTCGTGGGGCAAGGCAAACCAGACGGCGTTGTCGTCCACGTCGTGCAGCGCCGGCGCACTTGTCCCCCACTCCGCCAGGAATTCGTCCGTGGCGTGGCGGCAGCCCTGCCAGTAGTGGTAGTCGTCAATTTGAACCACGCGCTGCGATGCAGTGCGGGCCGCGCTGTCAGAAAAGCGCCCTCGCATCACCGGCGTCAGCAGCCGTAGCGCGGTGCGTGTGGACGCGTACCAGTCCGCGTCGAGGTGGAGGAGGGCAATGCCGTCCTGTTGGACGTCCTGGCGGGGCAGGAGCTGCGCCGGAATTGAGTCCTCGAAGCGCCCCTCCAGCACCACGAGGCGCTCCTCGACGGAAAAGTGCCGCGCCAGCGCCGTGACGCACGCGGCGGGAGAGCGGCAGGTGCCGGTGCCCCACGACGCGGTCGGGTCCATCTGCAGCGCGCCGGGCGATGCACGGGCCAGGCGGTCCTCTGCCGTTGGTGGCGGCATGCCGGCGAACGTGTCCAGAGCAAACACGCGCCGGCGTGGCGACGACGAGGCGGCCACGCCGATGGCGGCCTCTGTCTCCGCCAGGACGACGGCCATGAGCACGGCCGCACCGCCCCCCGCAGAGCCGCACTCGACGAGGTGTCCTGCGTCCGCACTGTTGCGAGCCACGCGCTCTGCTGCGTGGAAGAGGTTCAGCAGCCGTGGCCACGTCAGCATCGTCGCATCGAGCAGTGCGTCAAAGAGAAGAGCGAAGAGCGGGTGCGCTTGCTGAACCACCGACGGCGGGGCCAGCAGCGGCCGCGCCGCCTCGTTCACCTCCTGCAGCAGCACACGCGCGGCGCGGTGACCAGGGTGGAGCCGCAGCTCCTCCAGGAGGCTCTGCCGCGCCACGAGGATGCTGCCTGCGCTCTGGTTTGCCAGGAAGCACAGCGCACGGGCGTAGTCGATGCCGGGCTCCGTGCTGGAGGCGGCCTTGAGCTCGTTCAGCCGAGCCAGCGCTGCCGCGGCGCGCCCCTGGCGGACGTCACAAAGGCACTCCGCTACCGTGGCGGCGGCCGCGGCGACAGAGTCACTAGTCACGCGCGCGCTGCACCACCGCTTGGCTGTACGCCGCATAGCTGCGCCTGGCGCTTCTCAAGAACGGGGAAGAAGGACAAGAAAAGGGGGGTGGGGAGCGGGAGAGGGGAGGGGAGGGAGAAGTGGTAGTGAGAGCGAGACGAAGGGTGACGTGCAGCGGGCACCCGAGGACGAAGTCGACAGACTCGCTCCACAAATCAGGAATGATACCGAGCGTGAGCGCACCGATGCGCCGCGGCTCTTGCGTTTTCACCGCGCAAAGAGATCGGGCGAGCGCGGGTAGGCCTCGGCCCCTAACTCGGTGTATCAGGAGTGTTTGGTTTCTTGTCGCGGCGGTGCCACGCTCCCTGCACATCAGTGGTGGGAAGCAGAATGAAGTGACGCATCGAAGCCACGACAAGAGAAGGGTCCGATTCCGATGGCGGGGGGGGGGAAGGAGAGCGATGGCGTGTACGGGCGGAGGAAAAGGAGACCAGGTTCGGTGTTTGCGCGGACTGTCTTCAGAATTGCGTCCCTCCGCTCCTCCCTTGCTCATCACCACGGCTTCCCCGTCACGCCCCATCAAAGAAGAAACAAAGTGCACCCGTCAAGCGAAAACTCGACGCCTTCTCTGGCGACGCGGGGTCGAGCAAAGCGGCACGAAGGGGGGAGAGGGGGGGGGGAAGGGCAGCGAGGAGCTCTTGCACGTGTCTACTACTTGAGCAGCTTTACCATCAGCGTGCAGGTCTTCTCGACGCCCATGCTCGCGAGAGTGCGCTGGTGCTCCTTCCACTCGCGCTTCTCCGGAAAGGCTTGATAAAGCTCGTACTGCACCGCCTGAAAGGTCGGCACTGCCGCGACAAACTCCCTGCGCAGCGCGGCGACCGTGTCGTCTGGTGCCATGTGCAGCGTGACCTTCTGCCCACTCGGCGTGCGGATGAGGAAGGCGATGAGGTGGCCGAGCACCATCGGACAGGCCACGGCGGCAGCGGCGGCTGGTGCGCCCTCTGGAGACGCGCTCTGCTGCACCACGGCGCGGCGGTACGCCGCCTCCGCAGCGCTGACGTGCTTTACCGTCCCCGACGCGGGCGACTCGGTGGTCGAGCCCTTTGCGGCTATCCCCATAAGCGCCGCCACGCCCTCGCGCACCGCGACAAGCTGCCCACCCGCGGTCACCTTCTGCGCCGGCACTCGCTTGAGGAACTCGTCGGCACTGACAGGGGTGTAGCCTGCGCCGCTCTTGTGCTCGTCCAGCGTGTGCACGCGCTGCTGCCCGTCGCCGCCACCAAGACGTCGGCCCCCTTCCTTCGGGAACGAGGGCCCGGCTGCCGATGGGGTGGCGGAGCTGCTGCTGGGGTTGCTGCCGCGCACCGCACCGTTCTTGTCCGTCTCGCACGTTTCCGTGGTGCGGTCCGTCACCTCTATCGGGAATCCGTCGGGGTACTTCTCCTTGAATTCGTAGGGGTAGTAGCCTTCCGTCAGGTCGTCGAGAAAGGCGTCACAGAGGGCCCAGCCGTAGGGGCGGAAGGGGCCCTGGTTGACGCAGATGCCGTTCTTGTACAGCACGACCCGCACCACGTCGCGCTCACGGATGCCGGCCTGATTTCCCTGCTTCACGACACCCTTCCAGCCCACGTAGTCGGACAGGATGCGGGCATTCTTGCGCAGAAGCTCCACGTCTACCGTCTCGGCCGAGTGCCGGCGCCCGCGCTGCTGCTGCTGTGATGGGGAAGGGAGGCCTCCCGCATCCGTGCGCCGTGCGCCAGGGGCGGCGTTGGCGGCGGGTTCGGGCGAGACTCCTCCTTTCTGCGGGCTGAAGAGCACGGTGCCGGGGCGGGCGGTGTTCAAAAAGTGCGTCGGAGCCGCCGGCGCCGCCCCGCTCCCCGCAGAGGCGGCAGTGGCGTCGCCAGCGCCGTCCACGAAGTCGCCACCAAAAAGGTCGAACGCGGCGGCAGGCGGCGTGGCGGCCGGGCTGCTACCGGTGGTGGCCTGCGTACCGCGCTCGCCGTGGCGGGGCCCCCCGCTGCCGTGGGCAACCTCCATCTCGCGCAGCTGCGCCTCAAGCAGCTCCTTCTCGTCGTAGAGCGTCAGCACGGCTGTCTCGGCTTCCTCGCGCAGCTGCCGTTCGTGCTGGTACCGGTCGTTGAGCTGCCGGTACTTGGTGTGCAACTCCTGTAGCTCGGCCTGGTAGGCCCGGTGCTTCGCCTCCAGGTCCTTGAGCCGACTCGCCATCGCGGTGACGAGGTCGTCGCCGTTTGTGTTGCTGCCGCTGCGGACGCGGGATCGGAGCTGGTTCGCGAACGGCTCCTTTTCGGGTGCAACGTCGCCGGCAGCACCGGGAGAAGGGTGAGGCTGGCGCGGGTGGTCCATTGCTGACGGCGAGGCCCTGCGCGGCCGCAGGACGTCGTGAAGCAGCTCCCGTCGCGTCGCATCATCGAGCACGTCAGGGGCGAGCAGAAGCGGGTCGGCGCCGCCGTTCGCCTTCTTGCGCGGCGCGCCCGGCCTGAAAAGCTGCGGCGAGCCCAGCGGTTTGGAGGCCCGCTGGCGTCCCTGGTCCATCGCGCCACGCGGGAGCTTCGGTCACAGCAGTGAAGACGCAGGGGGGTAGGGGCGGAGGGGACGGAGGGAGGAGAGGGCGGGGCAAAAGACAGCAGAGGGGCGAGGCGAGGGATACAGCAGAAGATTCCAAGTGAAGTGAGAAAAAAGGGAAGGCAAGCGGTGACGGTGCGTCGCGGGAGCTGAAAGATGAAGAGGGGTGTGCTCCAGGTATGGGGTGTACTGTTTCCGCTGTGAAAATGCAGAGACAAGGGCGGTGCAGAGGAGGGAGAGATGTGATGAGTGGAGGCGGGAGGAGGAGGGGCCAAGGGGGGGGGGGGGAGCCGGGGCGGGAAGGGTACACGACTGGGGAAAGGGTTCGGAGACGGAAGCCACGTGCTTGTTGCAGCCAGAACAAGCGAGCAACCTGTTTTCCTTTCGTCCCGTTCGGGACCCTCTAGCGCAGAGCTGGCGAGCACGGCGGATATGAGCAGCGGCGTGCAGATGCACTCCGTGCCACCTCTTTGTTTGTCTCTTCATTTTCGAAATCGAGCGTTTTCTTTTTCCATGAGCAGCATGCAGCCGGCAGGCCATTCACGGTCGTGCGACCCCACAGAGGGCACAGCAACGCCTTTTCTTCGTGACGAGCGGCACCCTCGTGCAGCGAGCCCGCGATTCGATCGCGCTGTCAGGAGACATTCGTTTTTCAATCCACGAAGACGCAGGGTACGGGGTTCACCTGGAAGCTGTCGAGCTCCTGCTCCCACCCGCACACGAGCTCGCTCATCACCTCCACGTTGTACTCGCACAATTGCCGAGCCTCCGTCACCGTCCACATCGACATCTTGTGCGTCTCCTTGGGCGACCGGTGCGACGGGCAGCGGAAGCGCACCACCGTCTTCCAGAACGCGTCGTCGGGGCGCACCGATCGAGCTGGTGGCACTGCCCGGTGCGTGTGGTTGGGGCGCCGCGCACCCGTCTCCAGCATCTCGGCCAGGGTTGTGTAGTGCGTCCTGCACGGGCTCGTCGACGGGTACCAGCTCTCCCACGCCAGGTATTCGCTGTTCCAGCGGGGCTTTGAGAGGCGCGGGTGGTAGCCGCCGATACGCTCGAAGACACCGGCGTAGCGGGGGTTCTGCAGGACTGCGTTGCGGCTTGACGGGCTGGTGTGCATCGCGTGCAGAAAGTCAAGCACGCTCGGCTCGGCAGGGGCGCTCTCGGCGCTCGCACTGTCACTCTCTCCGTGTCCGCTAGCCGGGGGTTGCAGCAGGTGCTTAAGCCGCTCGTGCTGGACCCGGTAGACGACGCCGGCGGGGCAGAGCTCGTAGTAACGTTCCACCCCTGTCAGCGACTTCTCCCCGTCACCGTAGAGGCACCACGCCGAGGTGGCGCTCACCGCCGTGTGCCACCACCGCTCCAGCGCGTCCGCCATCGCCGTATGGTGGTCGGCGATGTAGCGACGCCGCAGCTGCGCCTGCTCCGTTCGATTCTGCGGGAGCGGCAGACGGCAGTGGAGAAGGATGGGCTCAGCTGGCGCAGCCACACCAGCTCTGCGTGGGCGCTCCTTGCTCCACAGCACCCACTCCCCCGAGAGACGGCAGCGGAAAGGCAGCGGCGTGTCCATGACGTGGGCGCCGCGGTACGCCATTCCTGTTGAGACCCGCTCGTCCACGGCGTAGTGAGACGGCGTAGCCGACACCTCTGCCCCCCTCTGCGCCGAGACCGCGTCGATGTCGTCGTCCATGAGGCGATAACCCCCACGGGCCACGGTGAAGAGGCTGCCGTTGGGGGCGTTGTAGAAGTCCTTGTGCAAAACCGGATCCGTGTCAACCGCGTCTAGCAGGACGATGGTGTACGCGTCGGCGCCAGACCAGCCGCGAGCGCTCATCGTGAGACATGACAGCAGCGCAAGCAGCGCCAGTGCCCCGCGCGCGGTCAAAGAGCGACTCGGCGGCGTACGTGGATGTGCAGGGGCAGCCATGTGTAGACGGCTCCTGGGTCGACGGCGGCGTAGAGGGGGGAGGGCGTGGTGAGGTGACGGGGCAGAGAGACGGCGTTGAAGCAAGGTGGGGTCGAAGGAGAGAGAAAAAACGGACATTGCGAGGCGGGCGAGGGCATAGGCACGTCCACGTTCGCATGCGCCACGCGACCTAGATCTCGATCAACACATGCGTCTACACAAACTGGTGCGCTTGATCCACTTGGGGGGAGCGACGGGGACGCTCGCAGAGGAAAGCTGCCACAGATTGTCGTGACGCTCAATGCGTTCGTCCGGCGGTCTATGTTGCCGGATACTAAAGCGCGATGTGCCACTGTGGGCTCACCGCTCCCTCCCCACCCCCAAAACGATGGTTGCGCTACACTTGCGGAATCGCTTTCTCTAAACTGCTTTTCTTCATCACCGAATACGGGGAACACGGCATACGCAAAAACGATGATGGGGATCTCAGACTGGCGTTGGTCTGAGTCTGAGGAAAGCAAAAGGGTCGCGCACGCGGTAAATGTTTCGCTGCGAAGAGTGCGAGGTGGAGGAGGAGGAGGCAGTACTTTCGCTTGGCTTCACGTGTGTCGAGTGACCTTGTTTCGCATGCAACAAGCGCATCGCCCAGCGGACTGGAGTGTCCGCAAAAGCCGCACGCCGCAGCGCGCACCCGCACCGAACACGCACTACGACGGGAGAAGAAAAACACACATAGACGGCAAAAAAAAAGAAAAACGTTGGCGGTGGGCTGCTACGCGAGTCGCACCATCACACTCGTTTACGCGGCCTCTCGTACCCTACCACCCCACACCCAAAAAGACGTAAACCAATACGCGAAGTCCACGGCGGTGGTCAGGGATATAATAGCATGTAGTACGGCGCTCGCACCCTCCCGCCAGCCACGGGTCGGGACGGGGGTGAGGGGGAAAGGGACAGAAGAGGAGGAAGAGCTCCGAGGACGCAGCTCGTGGTCGAACTAGGAAGGACGCAAGAACACGACAGACGAGGAACGGAGGCTCTCATCCAAGTGGCGAGGCTCAGCTCAGACGAAGAAGGGTTGGAGAGAGGTACAGACACGACGCTGTCGGAGAAGAGAACGGAAAAAAGGAAGAAACGCAGCCAGTGTGGAAGGGAGGGGGACTGGGAACATGAAGCTTGACGGAAAGCGAGTTTCGTGTGCAAGAGGGCAGGCGCTTCAGCGGGTCAGCACGTTCACAGCGGGCGGGGCAAGAACGGGAGAGACTACGATAAACCATTGGCTCTACACGAGGCAGGCCTGTTTATTACAACACAAGCGCTGCGAACGGCTGCGGACGCACGCGGCGAGTACTCTGTGGAGGCGGGACTCACAGAAATAAAATAAGAGGAGACGTGAGAAGAAAGAAAGCAACGCAGCAGCAAGGGGGATTCGCGCTCACTTGGAAGTGAATTGAGATTGAAGGGGCTCGTGCCGCCCCCTCCTCGTTACCAGTGGAAGCGGGAGCTGGCTGCTTGCACAATGT